>BQNB010009435.1:0-10647 GCA_026074375.1 Tanacetum coccineum | reverse complement strand
TTGGAGTTCGCATGATTATCGATATTCTTTTGAATCAACGATAGTTGGAAGATTGTTTCTGGTATTCGGGTGAATCAACATATTCAATTTGTTTATCTCGTTCATTGTTTCTGGTATTCGTGTAAATCAACATATTCAATTTGTTTATCTTGTTCATTGTTTCTGGTATTCATTGGAATCAACAGATTCAATTTGTGTTATCTTGTTATTTTCACTACATCAATTAGAGCCAGGTTGGTATCTCTTCTTTTTTTATTACATCAATTTGTTACCTTGTTTCTATACACTACATCAAAAGGATACTCCTCTTCATCATCCCATATATCCCAGATAATAGGTTCAACAAACAAAGTCCTTGGTCGATCCGGTTGTTCATCGGAAGATGAACCATCACCCTCAAAGAACAGATTTTTTGACTCTTTGCCTCCACTTCTCTGACCGTTATGATCCCCACGGCTTCTTGGATTCATCATGTCATTCATTCGATCAACAAATTGATCAACAAACTGATCAAATCGCTCATTCATTCTTGCAATAATACGTTGCTCAAGTTCTTGTTCGTAGAGATCATTAATATCTCTGTTTCTCCTTGGAGGCATCTTAATCAGGAACTTCGGCTCTTGATATGAACTGATGTAGTGTATATAACGAGATAACTTAAATTGAATCTGTTGATTCACCCAAATACCAGAAACAATCTTCCAACTATCGTTGATTCAAAAGAATACCGATAATCAGGCAAACTCCAACAATCGTTGATTCAAACGAATACCGATTATTAAAAGAATCTTAGCAAAGTCGCCAAGAATAGATTAAAGCAAAGCTTTATTACCAATATCAAAATATTAAACCATATCCTACACCAAATCCTTGCACCTCCTTTTATAGGAGGAGTGCTTACATGTTAGCCTTCTAGGGCGATGTAGGATATAAAACAATTATAAACATAAACTACGAGACATGACATATAAGATAAATATAAATGTAAACTATAAAACACGACATTATCGCATCATTAAACGAATACCAATTTTTAAGAGAATCTTAGCAAAGTCACGAAGAATAGATTAAAGCAAAGCTATATTACCAATATCAAAATATTAAACCATATCCTACACCAAATCCTTGCACCTCTTTTTATAAGAGAAGGAGTGCTTACATGTTAGCCTTCTATGGCGATGTGTGATATAAAACAAGTATAAACATAAACTTCGAGACACGACATATAAGATAAATATAAACGTAAACTACAAAACACGACATTATCGCATCAACAAGTCACCTACCATGCACCATAGGGTACTTTTTTGTGCTCCGTTCGGTAGATGTTTTCAATGTTTTTATTAGTGTAAATAATACGATATTTAATCTATACAGTCTCTTTGTGTTTTGATGATGACAAACATGTAACTTGTGATACATAACGTAAAGTGCGCAAGTTACTCGTAACCACAAATCATCAAAGCATACATACACCAACATCTCTTGACATCTCAAGTATGATTCAACACAGATTTGAATATGTTTGTTATATTGCATTATGATCAAACCATTTAACATCTATAGAAAGTGTCTAAATAATATTTCGGAGTAACTACGTAAAATTTGACGTAAACATTTTTATTTAGAGGTAAGTTTTCACTTGACGTAAACTTAACTTACGATTAAAGAAATATTTTTTTTCTTACACTTTATATTTTTATAAATGTAACAAAACATTTTTTTGTAAAATTAATTAGACAAACTAATGTTGTATAAATAAGTAATGTTTTATTTGGTAATTATTCTAAAATTTAAATCTGCTAATTTTCTCCCTAAAACAAGTCCTACCTTCACCAAATAAACATTTCACCATAAAAATACAAAAAACAGAAGCGTCTGTCTGGACGGTCCCTTATTTATTCGGACGGTCCCCTAATATATCTGGGATCGTCGCTATTGAACGAACATATTTCTGCTCCCTATAAATAGTGGATCATTTCTCACTTAAAACCAACATTTTCCACACAGATGTAAATCAAAATTTCTCCCATGTTTAGCACATATTTCATGCTCTTAAAACCACCATAAACCCTTGATCATAATGCTTCTAACTCTTATTTGTTTTAAGCATATTTATCCTTGAACATCCACATATGCAAGCTTAGAGATCTTGCCATCCACACACATATGAAAATCCACCACAACAAGATTAGTGCACTTGTTATCTTTATTCGTTAAAGGCTTCTTATCAATAGAAGTTCAACATCATCAAGCTTAGTTTTCTTGATGTTTAGATTAGGCACTTATATCCATTTGAATATTATGTCTTGGATCTTACTTTATCATCATCATACATTACTTAGATTAGAGATTAGGTGGTTTATGTGTTTAGGCCTTAAAACAAAGGTCTGTTATTTTGGGCCACAAAACATAACGAGTTTTTTTGTACCCGAAGAAGAACTCGACATTTAGCTTAGTGTCAAAAAACTTTGTAAGCGACGTAAGGGTTTGTTATGTTGGGCCATAAACATAACGTGTCTGGTTTCACCCAAAGAAGAACTCGACATCTAGCTTTGTGCCAGAAAATAGTGTAAGCGACGTTGTAAGGTTTTCTGCCCCGTGAAGGGAGCTTGTTGGCTAGTGAAGTAACTATCGAGTTGAATAGTCAGGGAGTGGAGTAAGAGGAGCTCTGTGACCGAACCACTATAAATCACCATGTCTGGTTTGCACTTTCTTTTACCTTTCGCTTTACATCTTTATTTATATTTATCGCTTTACGCTTATATTTGCATTATGTCTATATTTGTGTAAATTGTTGCTTATATTGTATGACTATGATTGTGTCATAGCTTGAAGTTAATATTGTGGTTATGATTGTATTGTTATGACATGCTCTAGTTTTTATAGATCTATTATTGACACTTCTTATATTACGTCTCAATTAATCAGATATTTGATACAAAAGATTTAAGTTTTTAAACAGAAACGTATTCACCCTCCCTTTACGTATTTCACAATTGGTATCAAGAGCCACGTCTCTCTAATGTTCAATACAAATGGTTTTTAAAATTAAGCACGATCTATGTATCAAATTACCCATAAAGTGAGATTAAGGCAAAAAATCAGCGACAATGTTTTCTTTGATTACTTAATCTTCCTTTTCTTGATTCGAATACCTTATAACACTCTTGTTTAATATGTTAAGCAGTTGATTAGATTGATCTAACAAGTTTTTTATTTGGTTGATGTTTCATTAAGGTTTGATTAGGATCATTTCTTAGGGTTTTGTTTTTTGTCGGCTGTTTGCCTGGGATTATTATTAAGCATTAATTCGTATTATATAGATCTTTGTTGATATTTAATAATGGAAGCTGGTTAGGATGGTGATCGATTTGTGCTATCCTTTTTAGGGTGTCGTCCTTGTAGGGTTTTCTCTCTATTAGGGGTTTGACCCTATTTAGGGTTTCTTTCTTTTTTCTCAATTGTGTTAGTGCTGTTGCTGCTGGTGTTTTTTTATGTTTGGTTGGTGAGAGATGATGAAATATGACGGTGTAAAATCAATCTTGAAGAAGCTGAATGCTCCTATAAATAAATCAGGACTTGGTTTAAAGGTGACGAATATTGAAGGTAACTTAAGGATACCGATACTTGGTGCGAACAGAGATACTATTGCTGATACAAGTGAAATGGTACCTGTGGTATCAAAGATGCCACATTTTAATAAGGGTATGACTAATGTTTTGGAGACAGTTGGATTAATCTCTTCTAAAAACCCTAATTCTGGTTTGGACAATGAGGATAATAACGCAAGTATGCAGCATGAATAGGAGGACCCAAACATACAACCAATGAAAAATGCTAGCACTAAGGTGAATAGTCCCCAAAAACAAACGTTTGCTAATATGGTTAATGCCACATCTACCATGAGTAATACTCCAAAGGTAAATTTTAGGGCTATGGTGAACCCGGATAAGGTTGAAAACTCTGATTTTGTTCTTCCCATAGCTATGGTTCAGGCTGTTAAACATAAGTATAAGAATTCATTGGTAGGTTTCTTTGTGGGTAAAAAAGTGGCGTTTCCTCTTGTAAAAAATTATGTGACGAATACATGGGCTAAGTTTGGTTTTGAAAAGCTCATGAGTGATGATGATGGAGTTTTCTACTTCAAATTTTCGTCCCTAGCGGGTTGGAACAGGTCTTGGAATGTGGACCGTGGCTAGTTAGGAACATACCGCTTATCCTCACTAAGTGGACTCCTAATATGTCTTTATCTAAGGATAACGTTACTAGAGTTCCTGTTTGGGTCAAGTTAAACAAAGTACCGGTTGTTGCGTATTCAGAAGATGGCCTAAGCCTCATTGCTACTCAAATAGGTAATCCGATTATGTTAGATGCTTTTACTAGTTCAATGTGTGTGGAAGAGCAGGGGCAAATAGGGTACGCAAGGGCTCTAATTGAAGTATGTGCAGACAAGGAGCTTAAGCAAGAGGTCATAATGGCAGTCCCTAATGTAGAGGATGAAGGTGTGAGCCATACTTTGGAAAATATTAGAGTCGAATATGAATGGAAACCACCTTTATGCCTTGACTGCCACGTGTTTGGTCATGCAAATAAGCAATGCCTTAAACGTGTTCAAGAGCAGCCTTCCCATACTGTGGAGGCTGACGATGACAGATTTACTCATGTTGTTAATAGAAAATCCAAAGGGAAAGGCCATGCTAACCAAAAATGAAATATTATGGGTGTGAGGATTCATAACCCTAAAAAGAACTTGATATACCAGCCGATTAAAACCGCTACCAAGGATCATAAACCTGGTGTGACGAAGGCCACAAATGAGGAGCAAGACAATGGAATTAAATTAAAAAACCTATTTGAAAATTTGAATGAAATAACTGTTCCTCTCACATGCGAATCAAGTGGTGAAAATGATATGGAGGATATTCTTGGTGTTAATACAAAGGCTAATCATGATGAAGTCTTGGGAACAGGTGACCCCGTTCATGTTAAAACAACCAATTTGAATAAGGCTACAAAGGCTGATTTAGAAGATGTTTTGAATGATGATGATGAGAAGGTGGATGAGACGTACATTGAGGTGAACAATTGCCTTATAAAGCAAACTAAAGGGGCAAGCACTCCTTCGAATCAGGTTCAAGATGTTTAGTTTAGCTTCGTAGAACACAAGGGGAATGAACCAAGCCCCTAAACAAAAGGAGGTTCATCAAGTCATATTTGAAAATAACCTATGTTTGTGTGCTACCCTTGAATCCCACGTGGCTAATTCAAATTTGTAGAGAATGTGTTCTAAAGTGTTTAAACAATGGCAATGGACTTCTAATGGGTTAATGTGTTCTAAAGGTTCTCGTATCATTTTAGGGTGGAACCCGGATATTGTTAATGTTGTAGTGGTTTCGTTTGATGCTTAAGAGATGCATGTTTGTGTGTACTTCAAAGCTGATAAGAAGGAATTGTTTTGCTCGTTTGTTTATGCTCATAATCGATATATCCAAAGATGTGATCTATAGAATAACCTTGTTACACATAAAAATTACATTCAAAATAGACATTGGTGCATCTTAGGGGACTTTAATGTTTCGCTGAATGCGGACGAGAAGTCTACAGGTTCGTCTTATATTGACACAGGTATGCGGGACTTTCAAGAATGTGTTGAGATTATTGAGGTGTCATATGTTAATAGTACGGGCTTTCGGTTTACATGGAATCAAAAGCCTAAGGGCGAGGATGGCATTCTTAAGAAGATTGACCGTATCATGGCTAACCTGGAATTCTACGCGTATTTTATGGGATCTAGTGCCTTATTTCAGCCATATCGAATCTCCGATCATTCCCGGCTGTGTTGAGGATTCCTATGGAATCTAACTCTAAACCTCGTCCTTTTAAATTCTCTAATATTTTGGTTTGTAATACTCGTTTTAAGGATACTGTTGCTAATGGCTAGAAGGTTACAGTTAGTGGATTTTGGATGTTTAAAGTTGTGAAGCATTTGAAAATGCTCAAGAAACCAATCCGTAAGTTGCTATATGACCACGGGAATCTCCATAAGAATGTTAATAAGCTTCGGCATGAGCTTGATAAAGTCGAAACAACCCTTGATTTAGGCCCTAGTAACCTTAAGCTCCGGGAAGAAGAGGCGGCTTATCTTCAAGCGTTTATTGATGCTAGCCTTTTGGAAGAAAAGTTTCTTATGTAGAAGGCTAAAGTGGAATGGCTTAAGCTTGGAGACGCGTATACTGCTTATTTTCATAAAGTGGTTAAAATCCAAGCTACAAGAAACCATATCAATTGTGTTACCACTACAAATGGTGTTAATGTGGATGGTGATCAGGTCCCATTGGATTTCATTGATCATTACGCTGAATTTCTTGGCCAACAGGAAGTCACTTCTAATTTTAATTCCATTAACCTTTTTGTAAACAGCTTTCTAGTGATGTTGCTAATCATATGATTCATGATGTATCTGACCAGGAAATTCGTGAGGCTATGTTTGTTATGGGAGACAACAAAGCTCCAAGTCCGTATGGGTACATTGCTGCTTTCTTTAAAGAAGCATGTGATATCTTTGCAACTGATGTGACCAAAGCAATCAAGGAATTCTTTACTAATGGAGTTCTTATGAAAGAGCTCAATTATACGATTCTTGCTTTAATCCTAAAGGTCACTTATCCTATGAAAATTATTGATTATCGTCCTATATCTTGTTGCAATATTCTCTATAAATGCATTAGCAGGATTATCTCTAATCGGATGAAAGATTGCTTAATGGATTTGGTTAGTTTGAATCAATCGGCATTTGTGCCTGGAAGACGCATTTCAGATAACATTCTATTGACTCAAGAGCTTATGCATAATTATCACTTAGATAGGGGGTACTCCGAGATGTGCATTTAAGGTTGACATTCAAAAGGCTTATGATACGCTTGGTTGAAATTTCCTTCATGCTGTGCTTATTGGTTTTGGTTTCCACCCTCGGATGATTGGGTGGATTATGAAATGTGTGACTTCTACTTCCTTCTCCTTAAGTATAAATGGTACTCTACATGGGTATTTTAAGGGTAAACAAGGCTTGCGTCAAGGAGATCTGATGCCCCCTTATCTTTTCACGCTGGTAATAGAGGTTCTTACCCTTATGTTGCATAGAAGGGCTCGCGTATTGGGGTCTTTCACTTATCATCGGCATTGTTCTAAGCTTAATTTAATTAATCTTTGTTTTGCTGATGATCTTTTCCTATTTGCCCATGGTGAGGTGGATTCAGCTAGGGTCATTATGAATATGCTGGTGGAGTTTAAAGAGGCTTCGGGGTTGACACCTAGTCTCCCCAAAATCACTGCTTATTTTTGCAATGTTCTTAATCATACTAAGCTTAATATCCTTAATATTCTTCCATTCGAAGAAGGTAAGCTCCCGGTTAAGTATTTAGGTGTTCCTTTGGTTCATTCTCATCTTTTTTATCGAGATTGTAAGGAGCTGATGGAAAAGGTGAAGGGGCGAATTAATGATTGGAAAAATAAACCCCTTTCTTTGTTGGGAGGGTGCAACTTATTCGATCGGTTTTGGCTTCTATGCAAATTTATTGGGCTTCAGTTTTCATCCTCCCGACTGGTATTATGTTAGAGTTAGAGCAACTTATGTGGGGTTTTCTTTGGTGTCAAGGAGAGATGAAGATGAGTAAGGCTAAGGTGGCTTGGAAGGTTGTGTGTCTTCCCAAAAAGGAGGGTGTCCTGGGAATTCGTCGGTTGGAAATTTTTAATAAAGCTCTTATTTCTTCTCATATATGGAGTCTTCTAATGCATAAGGAGTCCTTATGGGTCAAATGGATTCATTCCTATAAGCTCAATGGCCGCTCTTTTTGGGAGATTCCTATTCAGGGAAAGATGTCATGGGGATGGCGAAAAATTCTCCAGGTTCGTAATATTGTGCATCCTTTTATCTGGTGTCGTTTGGGGGACGGTTCTAATGCATCCGCATGGTTTGACAATTGGTGTTTGTTGGGCCCTCTTTCGGATATTATTTCTAACCGTGATATTTATAGTGCTAGTTATAATCGGTCTGCTAAGGTTAAATATATTATTGTTAATACTTCTTGGAGTTGGCCGGATGCTTGGATGTCAAAATACTCAGATTTGGGACCTATTGAGGTGCCACATCTAACCAATATAAATGATACGTTGGTGTGGAAAGATTTGTCGAATGTGGATGTGAGGTTCTCAGTTGTAAATGCATGGGAGTGTATTCGTCCGAGATTTAATGAAGTGGATTGGTATCATGTGGTCTGGTTCTCTAACCAAATCCCCCATCACGTTATACACCTTTGGTTGGTTATTAAATGCAAACTGAAGACTCAAGATAACCTGAGGAAATGGGATGTTAGTAGCAAAACTAACTTAAACCTGCTTTAGTGCCCTTTATGTAAAACTCACCTCGATTCCCATGACCATTTATTCTTTGAATGTATATTTTCTTTACAGGTTTGGGAGCAGTTGAAACGCTTTACGAGCATTCCTAATATCCCATCTAGATGCTATTATGGATTTTCTTTCCCCGTTGGCTAAGATGAGTTCTGCGAGAAGTGTTATTTCGAAGCTTGTGTTTGCTGCCTCTTGTTATTTTATTTGGCAAGAACGGAATCGCAGGCTTTTTATAAAGACGAAGAGGTCTCAAGATCAGGTTATTGATGTCATCAAGTCTACCATACGTTTCAAGCTTCTTTCATGCATATTCAAGAAGACGTCGTGGTTTCAGACGTTGTGTCATCTTTGGGAGTTGTGTAACACCATCAAAATGGGTCGTAGTGGAATATGGGTCTGAGAGTGTTACTTCATAGATCAACAACACAAGATATGAGAACGACCTCTATATGAGTCGTTTGAAAATAATACATTTATAACAACCCATAATTTTCATCAAATGCAAAATCAACCTATTTTATTATGATCATAATTGTACGGGGAAATTTTTCTACATTACTTGCATTACCAATATCTCAATATGCAATGCAACTTGCATAACTAAAGTAGACGAGCTCACGCAACCTACCTATGGCAATCCTATATTCATATATGTCAAGCAAACATCATAACATATCAAGTCAATATCATAATATCAGTTTTTACAAAGTACATTACTCATATAATGTACCATTTGTAACATTATATCAAAACGGGCTTTAAACCGTTATCGTATACCTCTAAACCCTAATTCCATGAAAGGTTAATATCTAAAGCGAATGTACAAGCTACTAAAGCATATATACAAGTCATATAACATCTCATTTGAATAATACTTTCCCTCCAAAATAAGGTACAAGTCCTTTAAAGCATAATGTACAAGTTATAAATGCATGATGTCCAATTAGCCGTTTTACCTCTGTTTTCCCAAGGAATCATGTATAATCCATCAAGTACAAGTTACAAAGAAGTCAAATACTTCATTTACATTCTATAATCATTCTCATTTCATAAGATTTCATGAAATGAAACCTAGAAACCCTAACTAGAGCAAAATACTAAACCATGACCCGTTTCTCGATATTTATCCATTATAAACTTAAACCAACACTCAAATAAGTTGTAATAACTTATTTTGCAACCTTGGCAATCATATTCAATCATTATTTCATCATTTCATTTCATTTATACATAAAATGAATCAGAGAAACCCTAAACATACCTAAATGTATCATTTGACCCGTTTACTCGTTTCTAACCATTTTAATCCCGAACAATCAACCAAGTGCCATTGTAAACTCATAATATGAGTTTATAATCCATTATCTATCATTTTCCTAGCAATGTATAAAAGTTAGAAACCTAGAAAACCCTAATGAACTCAATACGTGCCCTAAATGGAACCCGCGGCTTAATCACTCATTTTCAACCCATTTTAACTTGAATCACCAATCAATTTTCATTGTTAATCCTTAATACAAGGCCTAAGATCAGTATTCTATCATCTTTGATCAAGTACATACAAATTATAAGCTCAAAAACCCTAAAGAAACCCTAATATGCCCTAATTGAACCCGCAACTATTCTTACTCATTTTTGACCCATTTTAACCCAAACCACTTGTGAATTTTCGTTAATACTTCTTAATACAAATCTTAAGAACATGTTTCTATCATTCTATGATCAATGCACAAGAAATATAAGCCAAGGAAAAGAGTTCGAGCCTTAGAATGCTAAAACAGACCCGCGACCCATTTTGTTGGGAATTATAGATTGAGTTGATATGACAAAATAGATGAAGGACTTAAATGTTAAAGGACCTAAATGTTATTAACTATTCTTGTAACCCTAATCCCTCTAGTATATAAAGAGGGGTAGGGATCTTGGTTGGGGGTATGATTCATATACAATGTAAACCAAAGGTGTGTGTGTGTGTTCTCTAGGCGTCAACCCTTATAAGGCGCCTAGGTTAGTTAGCTAGCTTATTAGTAGCTTATTAATAGCTTATTAATAGTATAGTAAGCCTTGTATCCTGATCAAATACAAATGAAAGGCTTCATCTTTATTAGTAAAACCTTGATCTTAATTATGATTGTTTTAATTGTTATTCCGCATTAATCATGATTATGATATCATAGATGAGTCAGATCCTTTGACTCCACAAGTGGTATCAGAGCCTCGTGGCTCTCAATCTAG
>BQNB010009434.1:41983-80660 GCA_026074375.1 Tanacetum coccineum | reverse complement strand
AGGCATGCGACGATAGGCAAACGTCCCGTAAGGGCATGTGAAGGTAGTCTTTTCTTGATCTTGAGGATCGATGGGAATTTGAAAGTAACCCGAGAAACCATCGAGAAAATAATAGTATTCGTTTCCCGCTAATCTCTTGAGCATTTGACCCATGAATGGTAGCGGGAAATGGTCTTTACGAGTTGCATCGTTGAGTTTTTGGTAGTCAATGCAAACTCGCCATCCCGTAACCAACCTAGTGGGTATTAACTCATTTTCTTCATTTGTTACCACGGTTACGCCTCCCTTCTTAGGGACACAATGAACCGGGCTTACCCAGGGACTGTCAGAGATAGGGTAAATTAACCCGGCATCAAGAAGTTTGATAACTTCTTGCTTAATAACCTCATTGATTTTGGGGTTAACCCTTCTCTGATGTTAGACCACGGGTTTGGCATTTTCTTCCATCAAAATCTTATGGGTGCAAAATTGTGGATCTATCCCCTTAATATCATAAATCTTCCAAGCTATGGCATGTTTATGTAACTTAAGGACCTTGATTAGGGCGGTCTTATCCTCATCTTTTAACTTTTTAGCTATTATGACAGGTAATTTGTCATCACCCTCCAAAAACACATATTCAAGATGGGATGGTAAGTCTTTGAGTTCTAGGTCTGGTGGATCTTCACATGAAGATTTAATCTTTTCAAACACATTAATTTCACAAATTGGTAATGAAGGGAGATTTGGGTCACTATTAATCATACTTAATAATTTCTCGAGGTAAAGAGTATCTCCCTTTGAATCATAGATGCCGTCAATACCTGGTGGTATTGAATCATCATGTTCGAGAAATGCATCGATCTCTTCCATTAGAAAATCACTTCCTCCAAAGGGAGTGAAAGATGGAGAGCGAGAATCGATCATAAGGTCAGAAGGGGAAGTGGGATTGCCACTTTCAGAAATGTCAAGTACTTCTTGAACATATTCTTCACAAGCGATGTCAATAACATCGACTCGGTTAACCGTTTCAATGATATTGTAGGAGAAAGTCCTAGTATCACCAACTTTGAAGGTCACGGATTGGTCATCATGTCTAAGGGTCATTTGTTCATCGTGAACATCTATCAAGGCACGTTCCGTCCTCAAGAAAGGTCTTCCTAGAATTAAGGGAACTCGAGGATCGGCAACATGATCTACGACTACAAAATCGGCCGGAAAGAAGAACGTTCGAACTTTTACAAAAACATCCTCGGCGATGCCGGTTGGAGTAGAAATCGTTCGTTCGGCAAGTTCAAGTATCATTTTGGTTTTGGTCAATTTTGGGAGATTTAGCTCTTTCCATATGGAGAGAGGTATTAGATTGATGCTTGCACCGAGATCTGCCAAGGCCAAGCATTCATCCATCTCCAGAAAATCACACGGTATAAGAAATCTACCGGGGTCTCCAAGTTTTTCGGGAAAATTTTTGAGGATAACCGCCGAGCAATTTTCATTCACCGGTGTCTTGACTAATTCGATTATCTTATCTTTGTTATTGAGAAGTTTTCTAAACATTAGGGCAAATTTGAGCATGTGTAGGAGAGCATCCGCGAAACTAAGCTCGAAGTGGAGATTCCTAAAAATTTCCAAAAATTTCAAACCTAGAAGATCGTCTTTTTCACAGAGCTTCTCCTTGTTAGCCCTTGAAGGATAAGGCAATGTTGGTTTAGTCTTTTGAGCAATAACGGGCTCATCAATTTGGTCATTAGTTTGGACCACCAAAGGTTGGATATTTTCGGTGCTCGGTAGTACCGTATCCTTTGTCACCTCGGGTTTGTTTTCCACCTCTAAAGGAAGAGAAGAAGTCGGAGGCGGAACTTGAGGTCCATCATAGGAAGCACCACTTCGGGTGGTGATTGCTTTCACATCACCTCTCGGGTTAGCAACGGTGTTGCTTGGAAGAGGACCTGAGCCCGAAGTAGAAGCGGCATTGGAATTCACGAACTTGGTAAGCATGTCCGTTAAATTGGTCATTTGGTTTTGCAAGTTTTGATTTTGGTTTTGCATATTTTTCATAACCGCGTCATTAGCTGTGATGTAGTTTTGAAAGTCTTCATTTGACACACCTTGTGTTTGAGGAGCCGGAGTTTGGTAAGCCAAAGCTTGGTAAGCTGGGGGTTGATTAACCGGGGGTCGGTAAATTTGGCCTTGGTTGTAATTATTCCCTCGGTTTTGGTTGTAAAGGTTTTAATTATTTCCATGGTTTTGTTGAACGGGAGGAAAATTGGGAGGTCGAACTTGATTCGCAACCATCAGAGGTCGGTAACCGGTATTTCCTTGGTTGTAGTTAACCGCGGCGGCTTGTGAAGCATATTCTTGAATATTGTCACGATAAATGTTGCCACCAGTGGCGGGACAATTACGCTAAGAATGAGCACCACCGCAAGTTACATAACTTTCCTCGACCGCTTTTATGGTAGCGGGAACTTGGGGTTGGTTTTTCTTATCGAGAAGCAATGCTCTCACCATATCTTTAAGTTCGGCAACATCGGGTGAAACACCGGGGGTAGAAGAGCTCGTACTCACTTTGGCAACGATTGCCTTGCTTTGTGAATGGCGAACTTTGGATTTGCTCTCGATGATTCTTAGGCATTCTCGAGGCATTTTATCCAAAAAATTACCACCCGCGGCGGAATTCAACGAATCTTGATCATTCGAGTTCAAGGCATTGTATAATGTATCGAGTTGATGCAATTTCAAAAACCCATGATGTGGGCATGCCCGAAGAAGATCATTGAATCGGTCCCAAGCCTCATAAAACGATTCATCAAATCTTTGTTGAAAATTCGTTATTTCATTACGAAGATTTGTTGTTTTGGAGGGAGGGAATAATTGGTTGATAAATTTTGAAACAAGATCATCCCATGTAAGAATCGATCGAGGGGGTTCTTTTTCAAGCCAAATCCGGGCGGCCCCCTCGAGGGAAAATGGAAAAAGCATAAGCTTAATCGATGTACTCGGGACGTTTGGGAACCTCATCGTAGAGGTGATCTTGTTTAAATATTAAATGTGAGCATGCGGGTCCTCTTTGTCATGTCCAAAAAATTGTTTATTTTGGACAAGAGTAATCAAACCATGCTTAAGCTCAAAGTTGTCCGCGGTGATTGCGGGAACAACGATTGCATCCTCGTAACCCTCGGTGGGTGCTTGAAGCAATTACGTCATAGTACGATTATCGGCCATCGTAACAAAAGCCGGTGGGACTTGTTGTTGATGGTTACGGGATTGAGAACGAGTGCGCATGCACTAAAATAGAAAATTTACACTAATTTTTTTTTGTTTTTCAACAATTTATTTTAATAACGGACAATGAGATAAGACAACTTAAACCTAATAATCAACAAGCTTCTCGGTAGCTCTCTAAAAGAAAAACGCACAAAGGAGCGGAGGAGCGGGAAAGCGCAAAGCTTTTAAAACCCTTTTCCTTTAGGGTCGTAGTTCCTTGGAACAACCCTCCTTATACCCCTCTTTGAGTTTGTTTATCTTTTAAAGGTGAACCATACCTCGCAAGTGACACAAAAGGCAAGTTTTTGATCTTTTGATTGGGAACTTATTATGATAATGCTTCAGTTGAAAGCATTATATTGATGATGATTTTTATTTGTTTTTATGGACAATGTTTTTATATCTTTGGTTTTTCTTGATATAATAAAAAAATGAAAAATATTTTTTGTATTTTTATATTTTTAACAAAGAAAATAACTTCACAAGGAAGGATCTTCAAAGCACAAATTGTCAAACGTTGAAACGACAATCGCTTTATACTCCTCCCCGGCAACGGCGCCAAAAATTGATTGTTTGCAATATATATATATATATATATATATATATATATATATATATATATATATATATATATATATAATATTAATAATGCACAAGCAAATTCCTACAAATCACCCTTGACCAAGGCGACAAGTCAAAATCAACAAAAAAAATCAATATATATATATTCGGAAGTATGAATTCCCTTGTCGTTTATCTCCAACGAGGAATGCAATGGAAAGTCGAGAGTCGGTTTGATATTTTATGTTTGAATGACAAAGATTTTGATTAGTTTTCTAAATCTACGGGAAAATTAATGCAATCTACACTAAAAACAATTTAGGCAACATAAATTTAAATTAAAAACGCAAACGGGAATCCTAAAAACGCGTCTCGATACGATCGAAGTATTTTAGAGTTTTTGAGGGAGGAATGAATTTGGTAATTTTAAAAATGGTCAAAATAGATAATAACGAACAAAAACGTTTAGAAACCTAGAAATAAATGAATTAAACTAGAGAACAACGAGGTGCCGACTCCCGAACAAAAAGAGGGGAAAACCTAAAATCTTTTAAAAATAAACCACGAAGAAATTTTTTGCTTTCTAAACTACTCTAGGGATCAAATAACGAAGAGATGAAAAAGGACTATACGAAAACGTAGTTCGTTTGACCAAAAACAGTCAAAACAAATCCCTACGCCGGTACCCTGTTTCTTAAAAAAGGAAAATTTATAAAAATGACCCTACGAAAAATTATATATTTTTCCTAAAAACTATATGACAAAAGAAAATTTCTAAAATCAAAAATATTTTTTTGATAATTCTTGTATTTTTTTTATGAATAAATAAACTTTTATCTATATAATTATAAAAAATATAAACGATTACTAAAAAATTCTGAAAAATTTTTCTAAAATACTTTACGCTAGAAAATTACCTACGAAAATAAGAAAACCCAAACCAGCCTATTTTAAAAAGCCCCCAATATAGCCCCGTAAAAAAAGCCAACAGCTTATAAGAGCTTATAAGTCACAACACCCTTAAATAATAAACACCTTGGGTCTTTAACGAAAAAGACCCAAGGGCGCAGTGGTAAGAGTGGTGTTAAAAAGGGATGTATCATCGCTTGTCCGGGTCGCGTTTTGCTCACCCGGGCCAAGTGTCTTCCCCTTTTCTTTTTTTTTTCGAAAACATCAAAGAAGCAAAGATTTAAGCTCGGTAGGGGCTAACAACTTTGTCAACTAGACTTTTTATGAAAAGCACTCAATAAGCTTATAAATAAGCTTAAAAGTGGCAGAATGGCTTATTTGGGCTTAAAGGCAAAATGGCTAAAGTCTTTTTGGACTTAGGGTCGAATTAAAATAAACAAAAACTAAAATAAGCTAAGTTAGTCAAAACTAACTAATTGAGCTAAAAGAGAAAAGTGAAAAGCTAAATTAAATAAGCTGTTGGAAGCTTATCATGACAGAAAAGCTTAAACAAAGCTTAAAGGCAAAAAGCTTAACTGTTTACTCTAAATAAGTTAGGAAGATGGACAAATAAGCACTCACAACTAACTACAACACCCTATAAGCAAATGGAGCACAATAAAAGCACTTGGAGCTAATCTCATAAGCTAAAAGTGGCGTTAGTGCACCAACAACAGTACTAACCTTGGAAGTTAGTAATGTTGGTGTGAAATGGCTTAGAGCCCACTTTAGGCTCAAAAATAAGCTACAAGAAGGGTTCCTTAAGGACTGAGGTTAAGAGAGCTTATCAAGGAGCTTATTGGCTTTCCAAATAACCAAATGCTTGGTCTCAAGATCTCTAAATATCTAGATAAAAGGTCTTAAAGTTGGCCCTCAGCACCTGGAGGAAATTAATGCAAGATCAAAGCTTATATTGAAGCTTATTTTAAGCTGTCAAATAATTCTCTAAAAATAAAGCTAAGGTAAAACAGATGTAAGAAACACTAAGAATATGACTTGTGCACAAATTTTAAGCTTCCAAAAAATCATTTTAGCTTGCTTATTTTTGATGGTGAAAAAGGGCTATGGGCTTTTAAAAACTGTGATACTAAAACCTTGGATAAACATTGACTACCAAAAGTCAATAAGACAAAAGGGCTTTTGACAAGCCAATTTTTAGACACAGAAAACACACTCTTTTGATGCTTAAACTCAAACCCACAAGTGCTTAAACAAATAAGCACTTGTGGTATCATAAAAAACACCCAGTTATCTGAAAATGGTTTTTTAGAAAACCTTTGAAAACAATTTTTTTAACTTGAAAACTTTTGAAAAAGAATTAAAAAGCTTAAAACTTAAGCTTGAAACTGACTAAAATGACCCTAACGCCAAAGTCAAACCCATTTGACCCTTGTTTACCCTGTTTGCCAAACTCCCCCTGTTACCAATATTAAAATCCCGAACTAAAATGAGCTTAGAAACTGTTTTAAAAACTAAACAAGCTAAAACTTTTTATCTACTCACCCTAATTTTCACCTAAGTAAGCCATTTGAACTATATAATCTATAGCTTATTAAGAAAAATAAGCTAGTTTCTCTCCTAGCTTATTAGTATTAAATGACAGAATTAAAAGATGATGAAATCTAAGTGAATTTTAGACTAAGACAGCTTAAAACCATTGCAATTATAAGCTAGCTAAGCTAAACACAACAGGTTTAAGCATAAGAATTCATAAGAATAAGCACTATGTAATGAGCTATAAATGCTAAATTCTAAATTCAAAGAGTTAGAACCTGTGAACTTGTAGTCTCAGCACTAAGCCACTCTTGTAGAGTGAGTGGCTTAAAAAATACACCTAAGTGGCTCCCTAGCCTCTAACCCTTGAGCAATAAGCTCAATAAGCTTATATTAGCTTATTTCTTCATAAGCTTCCAAAATCAACCTCAATTGAACATTTATGAATTAAATTCAAATGAAAACAGTAATTAAGAGCTTATAACAAATTTTAAACTGATTTAGAGCTTATTAACAAGAATAAGCTCTATGGAGCTATTTGAGAGCTTATTGATTAAAAATAGCTAATTTTTTCATTAAACTGAAGATTACAAATGCAGAAAAGAAAATTAACCTTAAAAAACATAACTACTTAAAAACTCACTGAAAACTACTAAAAACTAACTACTTTGCACAATGGCTTTACAAAGCTATTTATAGGAGAAATTCGACTAGGTCTTCTTTTCTTCTCTCTTGCTGTTGTGCTTGTTTGTAGACACACAAACAGGGATGTGTTTGTTGTGTGAGGCGGTTTCACAGCCTCTAATCATGGCCCTTACAATCTTCAAAAATCAATCTTGATGTAAACATATTTTGGGAGATGTGATTGGGCCCAAAACAAGGCAACATTTGAGTAGAGCTGGGAAAGGTAGTGGAGGGGGGGAAAGTGATTACCCAAGGTGGTGGTGAAGGTTTACAGGGTAAAAAGAGTGAAGTTAACCCGTGAGTTGTGTACTTGGTTTTGGCGGGAAAACTGGTTATATGAAAAAGGTAAGTGACAGGGTGAAGGTTTGAGAGATTGGCAAAGTTGGTCCCTCATGGTTTTTGGCTTTAAATGCAACCATGGTCCTTGTGTTTCCTCTAATTTTTGTGGGACTTGGCAAAACAAGTCCCGAAAGAGTTATTTAACTCCTTTCAAGATTCGACCTGGGGGTTATACAGTTATAGGGCTTGACAGTTATTGCCCTTGTGTGAGAGTCCGCTATTGCTTAAATGGCATTTTGGCCCTTCACTTCTTTTCTTCCTCTGTTCTCTTCGAAGTATAAGATTTAGGGAATTACAATTTCAGTCACCTAAACCTATATTTCTTTGACTTTTGGCCTCGGTTGACTTGGGTATTGGATTTGACTTTGACCAGTTGACTTTTCTTTTGACTTTTTGACTTGATTGACTTTTCGGCTTCGATTTGGCTTTGTCTTTCACAGTCTTTTCCATTCCGAGTCCGGTTTTGTCGTTTTGGCTTTGTTTTTCGTCCTTTTCTTCGGTTATCCCGTTCCTGCCACAATACACAATTAGCAAAACAATCGTATATTTTGACAATTTAAGTCCGTTATATGTTATTTAGCTTGTTTTTAAAGGTAAAAGGTATGTGTAATTAAACACATACCATTAGACAATGTTTATACCATGAAATTGCTAAGAAATCAACCTAAGCATTATTTTGATAGCCTATGTTTAAGGTATATGTGCATAAGGACTGATAGACTAAGGTGGTAAAAAGAATAGATGTTGAAAATAGTCAACAAGATTTAACTGAGGAAAAAGTATGATGAGAAAGTGGAATAACGTTATGATAATATGACATAAAATTAAAGTAAAGACATGATACTTATAGTGATTTGGCTCTTAAATTATTATATCGAAATGTTGAATAAATTAGGTAGTATCTTACAGATCTATCTAAAAAGAAAAATGGCAAATTGACATGTGTGTGTGAATAGCTTGTATCTAGTGTTAAACAAATGGATCCTCCAGAGATAGCTAAGGATGTTTATGATGTATGTAATGATATCCTTCGGTGTAACAACCCGAGTTTCACGACGCGTATGACGATCGCGGGTTCGACGTCATTATTATTATTTTATGAGTTTTCGTAAGCGAATGTCGACATTTAAAATTTTATTTGTCGTAAATAATTATTTTCTCATTTTATCGCGAACGGAAATTAAAATATTATTTGATTGACGTCTCGCGAGTCGACGTTTGACCGCGCGTTCGTTAATCTTTTTGGGCATCGTAAAAATATACGACGCGTCTCGTTATATTTTTAATTTGAATCATAAATATATAATTTATGAACCAGAGGCTGTCTTTGTTTTCTCGACCTTTGGTCATTCAGCTTCTGCGTATTTAAAGGCACGCGATTATATTAAATCTTGTACAAGTTTACCTTTTAAATAAAAACTTGAACACAACATAATATTTACAAGAATTAAAAAGAAAAAAATATATAAGTATGCATGCATATTAGCTCCTAGCCGACGCCTAGGGTAACCAAAACACTCAATCCATTTGTTTTTCCCATATCAAGAAATGATTATGTTGGTTTATGCTTCCAAGTCTAGATATAAGCTTCATCACTTCTCCTATAAGTAAACACATAGTGTGAAAAAAATATTTCTCTCCTTCTTGCTCTTGTGGGTTCGGCCGGATATCAAAGCACACACACAAACCATAATTTTTCTAGTTTAATCATCCCAAAGCCAAATTCTAAGTAACCTTAAATGATGATTATGAAATCAAGGTAGAACCAAGATTTAGCTTATTTTTCCCTTCCCTCTTTTCTTTTTGGTTCGGTCGAAGCCCAAACACCACCACTCTTGGGTTTAGATTTTCTACCTTATCAAATATTGTTTTAGATAATTTTTAAAATTGACCATCCATATGCAAAATAAGGAACTTGCAATAAGTGGTTGGAGTAAGTTCGAGTTTTGATTAAACTAAGGTGTTTTCCGGTATGGTTGTGAGCTCGAAACCAGAAGCAAAAAGCACAAAAATTATTTGGATTTTATTTATTAGGTTGAATTGATATTTTTTTTTAAAAAAATAAAAAATTTTTGTGGGTAGATTAAAGTTTGGGTTTGTGGTTAAAGTTGAAGTGAGCCGCGGCTAGGACAAAGAGGGATACCCGACTTAATTATTTTCCCTTTGATCTTTCTCCCGTAAAGCATTGTGAGCAACTCCCTTTTTATGTTTGGTCTCGTTGTTTGATTCGTATTGGATATTGATTTTGTTTGCATTATGCAGTGATTGAGACTAGGGTAAAACTTGCGTGGTTAGAATAAATTCGTGAGGAATCGATTAACGTGGGTTGTAATGTGATATTTATAAGTCATTATAAGCATGTTTTAGTTGAGCTAAAAGCCTAAAAACAATTTTTAAGATGTTTATTAAATTGTAAAAAAGTTTGGCACGCCAAACGGGGATTGAGATTTCGTAAAATCTGATTTTAGGCTTTAAAATATAATAAAGCTTTCCGAGACGATCGTTTCGATATAAAAGGGAGCTTCTAAACTCCTAATAACGAAAAAGATAAAGCAAAAACAGATATATATTTGAAAATTTAAAATTCAGCATTCCGTTAAAATTAATAGTTAGCTGTCATCAAAATTAAAGGCCGGTTTTGAGCACTTACGAGTCCGTTTCGGCCTTACCGGCCGAAGCAAACAAAGTTTCTGCAGAATGATGTTTTTACTGTTCCGCGACGCTCGAGCGAATCTTAAATCATGTAATAACAGGTCAAAACCCATGGTCAAAAATTTCTGTGTTTTTATTAAAATTATCAAGTTCCAGCAGATTCTTGCAGGGGCGTTTTAGTCATTTTCTGTCGAGATCCAGGTCTCGGCTAAAACTAAAAGGTTGTCCGGAATATCGTTTCGCATAAAATCTCTTTTCTATCCGAGTTGTGAAAAGGTGATCTAATGGGTCATTTTAGTCAGGTCAGACTTAGGAAATAGATATTATTTTATAAAAGTCAAACATAAAAGTCAACGAAGACTTTAATAAACTTTAACGCATTGTGAAGGTGATATCGACTAATAAAGTAATATCGATTAATGTGCTACTTTAAGTAATTACTTTAAGATCGTTGGTCGACTCTAAAAACAAAAAGTCTAAAAATAGTAACTTTCCAAAAATAGAAAGTTTTCTAAAATAGAAAGTGGTCGGTTAAGCTATGAACGATATAAAATAAGAGAATGATCGTAACCTAGTAATGTGGGGTTTTAGGATCTAAGACGCAAGTGGATTTCTCATCACATGTATAAATTAATATATCTATATATACTATATATGATTTTGTTGATACGATGAACGCATCGTTGATTATACTTTTCGATATAGTAAAGCGAAACGATAGGACACTAATTTAGTAGGTCGTGATCGCGTTTGTGGATTTTTCGTGCTAGACTTTATTGTTAATCATCGCTTTTGATCAAGGTAGTTCATAGCCTCGCTTTAAAGTTTTCAATGGTTTTTAAAACACCGCGAGGGGATATATTGCTTGTTCTGGTAAAATTAAACGCAAACTGTTTTTGTACTAGAAAGATTCAATCACTACTGAAGTATATCCTTTTTATAATTTTGTGACCGTTAGTTACCATGTGTTTGGTGAACGCTAATGCATTAAATAGATCTATTGGGTTTGGACAAACCCTGTCCGGGGTTTTGAATCCCGTTGGACCAGCACCCTGTCAAACGGACATTTTGTGGTTAGTATTAGGAGAAGTGACATACTATAACATGTTCGTAAATCACTTGTGTTTTTTACCGGATTCGCACTTGATAATATAAACCGAATTGGCAGTTTTATTATTAACCAAATTCGCAGTTTTAGACCTAGCAGACTCGCAGGGTCCTAGCTTAACCGGAACACGCATTTGTTTTTGAACCGAAACTTGCAGGTTGTAGTATTGATCGAACTCGCAGTTTGCTTTAGTGACCGAACTCGCAGTTTGGGGTATGTGACTCAGAACTCTCAGTTAGCATTTATGTGACCGTCTCCGCAGTTATTTGCTTTAATGACCGATATCTCACAGTTTGCTTTCGTAACCAAACTCGCAGGTAAATTAATGTTTGACCGAACACGCATTCCCTTAATTGGCCGAACTGCAGGTTTTAACTATTGGGCCGAACTCACAGATTCGTATAGTGACCCGAATTCGTACTTTCCTAATAGTGAACCGAACTAGCAGTTCTTAATAGTGCCGAATCACCATTTTTAACTTACCAAATGCGTAGTTTTTGTCTCTCTATTAACCAAAGGAAACAAAAGGCTTAATTTCATAAACACTTAGATTCTAATTAGGAGGTAACTTAAAACTTGTTTTAGGTAGCAAATTTAAAATTAGCTGTCTTTGGTATCTAATCAAGTTAAAATTGTCTTAACTAGTGTAACTAAAACAAGACTTAGGCAATCTAAATCCCTAATAGTTAGAATGAACTAGTTTCCTAGATATCTAACTAAAGTTACAAAGGTGACATAACCCATTAATCCAAAATTAAGTTAACCCTTTCCATAATTAGTTCTCTAAATGTGTTGCATGCCTTAAGTTCCATAGCGTGAAAATGTCTCTATAGTATATATAAACTGTATTGACTCTTTCTTAGCAGAATCATAAGTATCACAAAAGAACAACAGCAAGCCCTTGACGATGCTCTTGTTCCACGAGAACAACTCTAAGGATTGGGAATTGAAACTACAGAATGTAGCACTACATTCAAGCCCAAGGAACCCACTTTTCAAGTTGCTTTGGATGTTCTTTCTCTCACTCCTTTTTATCAAGCCTTCTTGATCTCTGGAAGTGTACCTGCCATCTACATGCATGAATTTTGGGCTACTGTTTTCTATCACAAGCACTGCATCAAATTCAAGATGAACAAAAAGAATTACTCTTTTGATCTGGAAACTTTCAGAGATATGCTTCATCAGATTGCCTAAAAATCTTCCTGGCCAGAAGTTAAAAGATCCTCCATTAAGAGGAAATTCTTGCTTTCATAAGAAAACTTGGTTACCCTGGAGATATCAAGTCACTCTCTGATGTTAAGGTTGATACTCTATATCAACCTTGGAGAACATTCGGTACCATCATCAACAAATGTCTTAGTGGTAATATTGGAAGTGATTAAAAATCACGAAACACTTAGAAAAGTTAAAATATCTCATATAAGGCCTAAATTTATTAATAACCGATACCGGAACGCGCCCGCTGACGTTTTTCAAATTTACTTCCCGGTAAACTGTCAGATTCAAACGTAACGTATAAAAGACAAAGATAATAATCAAAAAAGTTTAAAAAATATTGACCTGAACTCACGGGGTGTGACAACCTTTCCTCGTTAAAAGAGATTTGTCCTCAAAGCTCAGGACGTAGCTTAAGATGCGGGTTCAGGGTTAGCGAAAAGATGAGGGTACTTTTTCTGCATTTGGTCTTCGCGCTCCTAAGTATACTCGGGACCTCTCCTTGAATTACAATAGACCTTCACGATTGGAATGCGACTTTGCTTCAAACGTTTAACTTCGCGGTCCATGATTTCAACCGGTTCTTTAATGAAATTGATCTTTTCGTCGATGTGGACTTCGTCCAACGGAATAGCGAGTGGTTCGTCGGATAAGCACTTCTTAAGGTTTGAGACGTGAAAGGTACTATAAACACGGCTTAGTTGCTCGGGTAACTCAATTCGATATGCAAAAGTTTCAACTTTGGCGAGAATCTTAAAAGGTCCAATATAACGAGGGTTCAGCTTTCCTCGTTTTCCGAAACGTATCACTCCTTTCCAAGGCGATACTTTCAACATAACCTTATCCCCAACTTAAAACTCTAATGGCTTACGTCTCTTATCAGCGTAGATCCTTTGTTGATCACGTGAAGCTTGTAGACGATGCTTGATTTGGATGATCTTCCCTGTTGTTTCACGAACAATTTCTAGGCCAGTAAGCTGAGCATCTCCCACCTCAGCCCAATAGATAGGTGACTGACACTTGCGTCCATACAACACCTCAAAAGGTACAACTTTAATACTCGTATGCTAGCTGTTGTTGTAGGAGAACTCTATTAATGGTAGGTGTCTGTCCCACCCTTTTTCGAAGTCCATCACACACGCTCGTAGCATGTCTTCTAACTTTTAGATGGTCCTCTCACTTTGACCATCTATTTGTGGGTGGTAAGCCGTACTCATATCCAATTGAGTACCTAGGGCTTCATTTAATGATTTCCAGAAATAAGACGTAAAATTACTGTCTCGATCAGAAATAATCGAAACTGGCACTCCATGTCTCGAGACTACTTCCTTCAAGTATTGTCTCGTCAACTTCTCTATTGAGTCGGTTTCCTTCATTGGTAAGAAATGAGCAGATTTTGTGAGTCAGTCTACAATTACCCAAATTGTATCTTGACCAAACGTCGTCTTAGGTAACTTAGTAACGAAATCCATAGTAATGTTCTCCCATTTCCATATTAGGATTATGGGTTGAACCAACAAACTGGATGGTTTTTGGTATTCTGCTTTAACCTTTGTGTTGGAAACACAAAAAGTGTCGGTCACTTCCAAGTTGTAATAGTCTTAGCTCATAGTTAGTGTAATGATTAGATTAGTAATCTAGTCCGGCCCAAGGCCCATGGGAAGCCCATTATAGCCCATGGGCCGGCCATCATGTAAGTATATAAGCCCTCTCCTAGTCTTGGAGAGGGGTTGGTTGTTTCATTTTCCATTACACACACTTAATATAATTCATCCATTCCATTCATTCTCTCTATCTAAGATCACAACCCACATCTCTCTCTTGTTCTTGGTTTGATCATAAGATTACATGTTTCTACAAACTCACATGTTGCTCACACTCAAGCTCCACCTTAAAGTGACAACCAAACTCAACACACACCACCTCTATCTCCAAGTAGAGAAAGCCTAGTTGATGACATTAATCAACTACAAGACCTATCAAACCTCTTGGCCATGAATCTCTCCCAACAATAAAACAACATTCCCTCATCACCTTACTCTCCAAACCTACCACACACCCTCAACATTAACCAAGTTGAAACCCATGTCGGGTATTGCCCTTGTTGCATCTTCATCCAAAAACAATTCCTTGGGTATTGCCCTTGTTGCATCTTCACCCAAAAATAATTCCTTGCTTTAAGTGAGGATATCAATTGGATTGAGTTCCTCCTCACTCGACCACATCCACCACCTAGAGTTCAAAGAGATTACCCTTCCACAACCGACTCCGCTCCAAACTCTCCATCAACAACCAACTAATCTTGTAATATGCCTACAAATAATCGTCAAACCTTTTTGTATCGCAAGCAAGTCAAAAATCCTTCTATGGCTATTTAGGATTTTTTATGTGTTAATATGCTTCTAAAGCATATTTGTTTTTCTTTTTATGTATGCTTGTGTGTAGTTCACACACATTGTTCTAAATGAATGAAGTATCTTTTGCTTTGATGTTTGCTTGCACTTGTCATATTTTTCCTTCCTTCTTGCTACATGTTAGAAATATTTGTATTGTTCTAACTCGTTTTTATAGCCAAGAAACCAGAGCTCGATTCCTTGGTGCCCTCGAACGAGGGGGAGCACACATCAAGGGGGAGCATTTTTTCCGTCGATTTTACAAGTAATTCTCGACAATGCCTTTTTTATTCTACAAAAAGGGGGAGAAATGACATAAAACTCACTAAATGCTTATTTAAAAATAATTTTACATTTAATGAGTTTAAATTTTGTAATCATCAAAAAAGGGGAGATTGTTGATAAAAATAATGCCTAAAAATATTATTAATATTTTTTACATCTTTACGTTTTGATAATCACAAAATATAAAAACGTTCAATGTAAAATTAAACGTAAATAAGTAATTTGTAGTAAATTTTCATTTTAAAAATTATATCACTTAAAGTTATGAATAAATAAATGCTTAATGCATTTATGATCAAATGAAATTTTTATTCAACCTCACACTTTTATAAAATGTTGTAAACATTTTTATAAACATTACAAAACATTTTCTACAATTAAAAGAAATGTTTTATTCAAAATAAATATTTTGAAATTCAAATTTTTGGACCTAAAACGGCTAGAAAGTTCCAGAAAATTCCCCCTACATAAAAGGACAAACTGGGGAGCGCCCAGTCGAGGGCGGCCCCCTTAAATACACGGGTGGCTCCCTTATCTTTAAGGGGACCACCCACCTATTTAAGGGGACTGCCATAGGTAGACGCTCCTCTAGAATGTCCTATAAATACTGGACTATTCCTCACTATTTTCTCACCTTTTGCACTCATTGTAACACCCCCAAACTGGGTCGCAGCGGAATAAGGATCTCCGGGGCATGTTACTTCATAGATCAATAACACAAGATGTATATAGAACGACCAAAAAGTCGTTTAAAACTGATACATTGGAATTAACAAAGTATTTGTTACATAAGCCAAAGCTTCACTTGTCCACTTGTTCAAAATACAAAGATTTCTAGCCCATAACAGTTATACAAAATGTAATGCGACAAAATCTTTAATGCATGATATCTAAATCAAAACCACCAATGTATCCCTGGCACCTCGTGCCTATTGACCACCTGAAAAAATTGCTTTAAAACGTGAACAAAAATGTTGATGAATTCATAGGTTAGTAAAATATAATATGCAGGACCGCAAGACTTTCCCCATGATAAAGCAACAAATGCAGACATCACAAAATCCGATTACGTTTTCCTAAGCTCATGACACTAAAGCTCGACAATTATATTCGCAATAATAAATATTGCTATTCTGCCCGATCAGATGTTCAACCCTAAACATCCCGAATCCGACATGCTATAACGTTCTAACGTCACCTCTCCTGAGGACCTATCTTTGCCTCTTGCATCAGGACTCTTGCTTGTTCGCGCATGTGTACATTGGATTCAGTGGACTTTGGACAATCCTTCCGTTAATGTCCTTGTACAGCACGACACTGAAAACACGTAACAACTCCCTGAGTCGGCCCTGGAGTTCCTTGAGTAGTTAAGTCATAACAAATCTGCAATCCCTGCTCCAGATGTCCAATCACTTACAGTTATATACACCTTAGCAGTACATTGTCCTTCGTAGTATAGCTTACACCTATTATAGAAAGGAAGTGTTCCTTCATAACCATTCATCTTCATGTTACCAAGACAATATGTGCACTAATGCAACATTCTGACCTCCAGTATTCTGTCATTTATGGGGTGGTTGTTGCCCACGGTTGTTTCTATAGTTGTTGTTCAATCTCCTCTTGTTCTTTGCGTTTCTTACAGCATAGCCCTTCAACTTTTGATCCATCAAGTTGTTTGGCAAATCAACACATCTTGTAGTCTTAATGTGTTCTGAGCATTACATTAGTTCCCATTGATATACATCAGGAAGACCATCACTGATCTCTCCACCCGATCCTCCTCCTCGGGGACCATTTTGGTACACATCATGGTAAGTTCTTGGAACCTTTGAGTGTAAGTAGCCATGTCATTGTTCTTCACCGACAAATTCCACAACTCGGTTTCTATCTTTTGGATCTCATTTCTCGGGCAGTACACTTTAGGTCATCCCACTTCAACAGCTTCTCTATCACATGAATAAAGCGTAGCAAGCATCAGTTCTATGGGTTCTCTTGTGAGAACATTCAGTGTTGACCATTTCATAATATCTGGTAAAATACATCACGAGCAACCAGGCCTGTCGCCTCTTCATTCATATTACGGTTTCTCATTACCAGTCACTGTGTTGTCGCCTCCATTGTTTCCATTTCCAGTACCATTTCCATTACCATCTCCTCCTCCATTGTCATTCCCATTCCCGAGTTCAAGATCTCGGTTAACCCGGCGAGCCTCTAGAGCTGCGTCCACACGTTGGTTGATCATTTCTTCAATTGCGGCAGGGGTCATACCGGAACGAGTGTTAGTCATTGTTCTACATCACAAGACACAACCCATGGTGAGATTTTGAAACGAATACACGATTATTAGATAACGATAATTTAATACATGCTATGAAATAAAATATAATTACAACACGATTGCCAGAACGAATAAATAACAATATAGATAAATAAGCGAGAGAATCAAAACAAGCTTTTCATTTCAAGAATAAAAGCATAATTCGGTTACAACCAAAATCCAAAATAGGTACATGATCCACAATTATTTCTACTGCTAACATCTAGACCTAACCACAGTCTAGTGGTCCAAACATTGATCATGGTACAAACTAGTCTAAGGGCAAAACCCAAATTGTAATCTCAACATACGACTCCAACCTCCTAAGTCTCCCCCGAGTATCATCGCGATCCCTACAAACCTGACGAAACTCCTCCTGTGAAAGAGACATGTAAAGACGAAGACTATTTACACGATCCCTCTCGATATCTAACATAGCATGAACCTTGAAGTTTTCCAACCTCAAGCTCTCAATCCTCTCGATCATACTAACTCTTTGTCTCCTAGCCATCAACTGATCGGCCTCCAACCTCTGAAAACAGTCCAATCTCGACCCAATCTATCAATACGAACCTCAGACATTTGATGGTAAAAGTCACGCGACAACATCATTCAAGTAAATCAGCATATCCATCGGAATGACTTACAGTTGTCATCCCTAGTGCCAAACGAATAATAGAATCCTCTCTAGCTGGCTCTAACAATCTCCCTAATCAACAACAGTGCCAGACATCAGGGTCGATACTTACCTCAACCAAGTCTCCAGCACTGGTTTTCAAGGCCTCATACTCCTCGGTGTCAACCTGACATCCCTAGGGTCAATCTCAACATGATACTCTAACACATCACTCCAATCACCAATACCCAACTCCATATCAACCTCAGTCTCTATAGGATCACGTCTTGTATCTCTTTCTTGCTAGCCTCAGACGAATATGAATCTTTGAACCTCTTATGAGGTGGTAAGAGATCAGCACGGGTAGGAGCTAATGATCCCATAACTGGCGTAGACGATGGTACAAAATCAACCGGGGATCTACATCTCTTGCGAGATGGTCCAGCAGAATGTGAAGATGAATGCAGTGGTCTCTCTGATGAATCTCCTGATGATGACTCTGATGTAGTCGGTGGATACAAAGTAGATAATGAAGCAGCACACCAACGACGAAATGCCTCACTACGTCGTGGTGCTCTCCTCGAAGGGTAACCCAATCTAGGTGATACATCTCTAGTCAAAGATCCAGAATGAGCCTGATTTGGTGCATCCAAACCCGAAGAATGAACTGGAGAAGAATCTAAAGATGAACTAGAATAAGATGGGTGATGGTCTGAAGAACGAGGTGATGCATGCCTCCATGCTAATCTGCGAGCTGGTAAAGGTCCAACTCTCTTCCTCGCAGTCAACAACTTACGCGGCCCATTAAGATGGGTGCAGTAAGGTCGACCAAAAGGAATAGCCTCCCCGAGTCGGATAAGAATCACAGGCCGTCGACGAATCTCGGGCGGGACAGTAACAGGAGCAATAGGAAACACATATGATGATGATGGAGGTGATGATACCTTGCTCCTCCAACGAGCAACCGTCATCACATACGGATCCTGAGAAGGTGGTCCATCAAGAGCCTTAGAAGAATCGATGCATAAGAATGGTGAAATAGTTGGTAGCAGGGAAATATGCTCTGGTGAAGACATCTCATCTGGTGAACCAGAATCGAAACCCAAATAGGGAACCAAACCACACAATCCAGTGGGTGAAGCGACAGAGTCATCTCAACCACATGAGCGGCAGATGAAATAACAGGAGCAATAGTAGAAGTCTCTGGAGCAACCACAGAAGTAGAAAGAATGACAGTAGGAATATCACCAAAAAGAATAACCTGAGAGGGCGGTGATCCCACACTCTCATCCGATGAATCAGAAGAAATAGCAATAGCTGAAGCTGCCATGATCTGCACAAGCAAAAGTTTATATAAATCTCCTTTATATGAAACCATGCAAGGCATAAAGAAACGATGAAATGAATGGCAAGGTAAATATAGAAATATATAATAGTCTCAAGTATATATAAAATATAGATATATAAAATATATATATATATAGTATAAATATAATATCTAGATAATATATTTATATATATATATAATATAATAATATATTATATATATATATATAATATAATATATATATATATATATATATATAATATATTATATATATATTATATATATATATATATATATATATATATATATATATATAATATATATAGTATAAATATATATAGTATACTTGAGACATATTATATATTCCTATATTTACCTTGCCAATTCATTTGTCAACGTTTCTTTATGCCTTGCATGGTTCATATAAAAGGAGATTTATATAAACTTTTGCTTGTGCATAAAAAAAAAAATATCAGGCAGCTTCAGCTATTGCTATTTCTTCTGATTCATCGGATGAGAGTGTGGGATCACCGCCCTCTCGGGTAGTCTTTTTGTGATATCCTACTGTCATCCTTCTACTTCTGTGGTTCTCCATAGCTTCTACTATATTGCACCTGTTATTTCATCTGCCGCTCATTTGGTGTGAGATAGACTCTGTCGCTTCACCACATGGATTTGAGTGTTTGGTTCCCTATTTGGGTTTCGATTCTGGTTCACCAGATGAGATGTCTTCACCAGAGCATATTTCCCTGCTACCAACTATTTCACCATTCTTATGCATCGATTCTTCTAAGGCTCTTGATGGACCACCTTCTCAGGATCCGTATGTGATGACGGTTGCTCGTTGGAGGAGCAAGGTATCATCACCTCCATCATCATCATATGTGTTTCCTATTGCTCCTGTTACTGTCCCGCCCGAGATTCGTCGACGGCCTGTGATTCTTATCCGACTCGGGGAGGCTATTCCTTTTGGTCGACCTTACCGCACCCATCTTAATAGGCCGCGTAAGTTGTTGACTGCGAGGAAGAGAGTTGGACCTTTACCAGCTCACAGATTAACATGGAGGCATGCATCACCTCGTTCTTTAGACCACCACCCATCTTATTCTAGTTCATCTTTAGATTCTTCTCCAGTTCATTCTTCGGGTTTGGATGCACCAGATCAGGCTCATTCTGGATCTTCGACTAGAGATGTATCACCTAGATTGAGTTACCCTTCGAGGAGAGCACCACGACGTAGTGAGGCATTTCGTCATTGGTGTGCTGCTCCATTATCTACCTTGTATCCACCGACTACATCAGAGTCATCATCAGGAGATTCATCAGAGAGACCACTGCATTCATCTTCACATTCTGCTGGACCATCTCGCAAGAGATGTAGATCCCCGGTTGATTTTGTACCATCATCTACGCCAGTTATGGGATCATTAGCTCCTACCCGTGCTGATATCTGTTCTTACCACCATCATAATAGGTACAGATTTCATAATCGTCTGAGGCTTAGCAAAGAAAGGAATACCAAAGTGACCTATAGGAGACTGAGGTTGATATGGAGTTGGGTATTGGTGATGGGGATGATTTAGAGATCATGTTGAGATTGACCCTAGGGATGTCAGGGATGACACCGAGGAGTATGAGGCTGACACCAGTGCTGGAGACATGGTTGAGGTAGGTATCGACCCGATGTCGGCACTGATAGTTGAGGAGGAGATTGTAGAGCCAGCTAGAGAGGATTCTCTTATCGTTTGCCTCTCTATATGTGTAGAAAGTAAGCGTGGCGAGTGGAAGAGGTACATCGAGAGCTAATGAAATTATACTATCTAGCTTATCATAGCACACGGGCACGTGGTATGTTAGTCTGACATACACACACCAACACATCAGGGCTACAGCACAAGAGGTTCGTATTGGAGTAATTCGAGATTGAGACTGTTCAGAGATGGTTGGAGCCGATCATTTGAGGGCTAGGGGACATAAGTTGATATGATCGAGAGGATTGACAGCTTAGGTTGAGACTTCAGTTCGTGCTATGTTGGATATCGAGAGGGATCGTGTGAACAGTCTTCGACTTTATATGTCTCTTTCACGAGATTCGTCAGTTTGTAGGGACGCGATGATACTCGGGGGAGACATAGGAAGTTGGAGTCATATGTTGAAGAATAACATTTGGTTTTTTGCCCTTGACCGTAGTATGATATTGTATTGACTATATAGGACATTAGACTGATGGTTAGGTCTAGATGTTGGCAGTAGAAATAATCATGTACCTATTTTGGATTGATGTACCGAATCTTATTATGATCTATATGAAATCCTATTTTTTTATTTCATCGTTGTGTTCGCCTTTAATATAGTATTATCATCTATTCGTTCTGGCAAGCGTGTTGTAATTATATTTTATTTCATAGCATTTATTAAAATTTCGTATCTAATAATTGTGCATTCGTTTCAAATCTCACCATGAGTTGTGTCTTGTGATGTAGAACAATGACTAACACTCGTTCTGGGATGACCCACGCCGCAATTAAAGAAATGGTCAACCAACTTGTGGACGCAGCTCTAAAAGCTCGCTGAGTTAACCAAGACCTTGGACTCGAGAACGGAAATGGAAACAATGGAATGGTAATGGAGATGGTAATGGAAATGGTAATGGAAATGGTGATAGAAATGGAAACAATGGAGGCGACAACGGTGATGGTTATGAGAACCACAATGTGAATGGGAGAGACGATAGGCCTGTTTCTCGTGAATGTACTTATCAAGACTTCATGAAATGTCAACCACTGAGTTTTAAAGGAATAGAAGGTGTGGTTTGTTTGATAAGGTGGAGTGAAAAGATGGAAACTGTGTTTCACATCAGTAACTGTCCGAAAAGATATCAAGTGAAGTATGCCACCTGCACCTTACTCGATAGTGCATTAACCTGGTGGAACTCTCACAAGAGAACCATTGGAACTGATGTTGCATACGCTTTGTCATGGAGAGAGCTGATGAAGCTGATGACCGAAGTGTATTGCCCGAGAAATGAGATTCAAAAGATGGAGACCGAGTTGTGGAATTTGTCGGTGAAAAACAATGACATGGCTACTTACACTCAAAGGTTCCAAGAACTCACCATGATGTGTACCAAAATGGTCCTCGAGGAAGAGGATCGGGTGGAGAAGTTCATTGGAGGTCTCCCCGATAATATCCAAGGAAATGTGATTGCTGCAGGACCCACAAGACTTCAAGATGTTGTTCGAATTGCCAACAACTTGATGGATAAGAAGTTGCAATTTGACACCAACCATAGAAACAACCGTGGGCAGCAACCACCCCATAAACGACAGAATACTAGAGGTCAGAATGTTTCTAGAGCCTATACGGCTGGTAACAATGAGAAGAAAGGTTATGAAGGTCCCTTGCCTTACTGCAACAAGTGTAAGTTTCATCATGAAGGCCCTTGCACCGTGAGATGTGGGAAATGTAACAAGGCTGGACATGTGACCCGAGATTGTAGGGTTACAATTTCCACTACTTCGACCCATAGAGGTCAAATGGTAAACCAGAGAGTTGTTACTTGTTTTGAGTGTGGTGCACCAGGACACTATCGAAAGGATTGTCCCAAGATCAAGAACCAAAACCGTGGAAACAACGCAAGAGTTCCTGATGCTAGAGGCAAAGCATATGTCTTAGGAGGAGGTGACGTTAACCTAGATTCCAACACTGTTACGGGTACGTTCCTTTTCAACGATCATCATGCTTATATGTTATTTGATTCGGGTGCCGATAGAAGTTTCGTATCAAATACTTTTAGTACGTTGTTAGATGTCACTCCCTCTGCCTTAGACGTTAGCTACGCTGTCGAGCTAGCTGACGGAAGAACTTCAGAAACTAGCACTATACTTAGAGGCTGTACATTAGGATTGTTAGGGCATCTATTTAATATCGACCTGATGCCTGTAGATTTGGGTAGTTTTGACGTTATCATCGGCATGGATTGGTTAGCAAAGAATCATGCAGTGATTGTTTGTGACGAGAAGATAGAACGTATTCCTTACGGAAATGAAATTCTGATCGTTCAAGGAGACAAAAGTGACAAGGAAAAGAAGTCAACATTGAGCATTATATCGTGTGTAAAGGCCTAGAAATACATGGAAAAAGGTTGTCAACTATTCCTGGCGTAGGTTACGGTGAAAGAAAACAAAGACGAGTCGAAGGAGAAGCGACTCGAAGACGTGTCGGCTGTACGAGACTTCCCAGAAGTTTTTCCTGAAGACTTACCTGGATTACCACCGGTGCGACAAGTTGAATTCCAAATCGACTTAGTCCTAGGAGCTGCACCTGTAGCACGAGCCCCGTATAGACTAGCACGGTCAGAGATGGAGGAATTGTCTACTCAACTACAAGAACTTTCTGACAAAGGATTTATAAGACCAAGTTCCTCACCCTGGGGAGCTCCAATTTTGTTTGTCAAAAAGAAAGATGGCTCTTTCCGGATGTGTATCGATTACCATGAACTTAACAAGCTTACTGTAAAGAATCGATACCCACTTCCGAGAATCGACGACTTGTTTGATCAGCTGCAAGGATCAAGTGTGTACTCGAAGATCGACTTGAGGTCTGGTTATCACCAACTCAGAGTTCGTGACGAGGATATTCCTAAGAGGGAGTTTAGGACCCGCTATGGTCACTACGAGTTCCAAGTGATGCCTTTTGGGTTGACTAACGCGCCAGCAATATTCATGGACTTGATGAACCGGGTATGCAGACCATACTTAGATAAATTTGTGATCGTGTTCATCGATGACATCTTGATCTATTCCAAGACCAAGGAAGAACATGATGCACACCTTAGGCCAATTTTGGAGTTGCTCAAAAAGGAAAAATTTTACGCCAAGTTCTCGAAGTACGACTTTTGGCTGTCGAAGGTACAATTTCTTGGACATGTGATTGATAGTGAAGGCATTCACATTGATCCTGCGAAGATTGAGTCAATCAAGGAATGGGAATCACCCAAGACCCCAACAGAAATTCGTTAATTTCTAGGTCTTGCCGGTTACTACCGACGATTTATCGAAGGGTTCTCCAAGATTGCCAGGCCTATGACGAAGCTGACTCAGAAAAGTGTAAAGTCCAATTGGGGTGAAAAGGAGGAAACTGCTTTCCAGACATTGAAGCAAAAGTTGTGTAGTGCACCGATTTTGGCATTGCCCGAAGGAAGTGAAAACTTCGTGGTATATTGTGATGCTTCTCACAAAAGATTAGGCGCAATATTGATGCAGAAGGAGAAAGTCATAGCTTATGCATCCCGCTAACTCAAAATCCATAAGAAGAACTACACGACACATGATTTAGAATTGGGAGTTGTGGTGTTCGCTCTCAAGATGTGGAGGCATTACCTTTACGGCACAAAGTACGTTATGTTCACTAATCATAAGAGTTTGCAACATATTATAGATCAGAAGGAGTTGAACATGAGATAACGTAGATGGTTAGAGCTGCTAAGTGACTACGACTGTGAGTTACGTTATCACCCGGGAAAGGCAAATGTGGTAGCTGATGCGTTAAGCCGAAAGAGTAGAGCTAAGCCATTACGAGTGCGAGCCTTGGTTATGACAATTGGTTTAAACCTCCCTGTGCAGATCTTGAATGCTCAGGTTGAGGCAAGAAAGGAGGAGAATTTTGGAGCAGAATATTTGTGTGGCATGATTAAGAATCTGGAGCCACGTGCCGACGGAACGTTGTGTTTAAAGAATAGAAGTTGGATACCTTGTTTTGGTGACTTGAGAGCTTTGATTATGCATGAGTCGCATAAGTTAAAGTATTCGATCCACCCTGGATCGGACAAGATGTACCAAGATTTGAAAAAGCTATACTGGTGGCCCAACATGAAAGCGGAAATTGCCACGTATGTCAGTAAATGCATGACTTGTGCAAAGGTTAAAGCAGAATATCAAAAACCATCCGGTTTGTTGGTTCAACCTGTAATACCAGTATGGAAATGGGAGAACATTACCATGGATTTTGTTACGAAGCTACCTAAGACACCATCTGGACAAGACACAACTTGGGTAATCGTGGACCGACTTATAAAATCTGCTCATTTCTTACCGATGAAGGAAACTGACTCAATGGAGAAGTTAACGAGACAATACTTGAAGGAGGTAGTCTCGAGGCATGGAGTGCCAGTTTCGATTATTTCTGATCGTGACAGTAAATTCACATCTCATTTCTGGAAATCATTGAACGAAGCCCTAGGTACTCAATTGGATTTGAGTACGGCCTATCATCCGCAAACAGATGGTCAAAGTGAGAGGACCATCCAAACGTTAGAAGACATACTACGAGCATGTGTAATGGACTTCGGAAAGACATGGGACAGACATCTACCTTTAATAGAGTTCTCTTACAACACTAACTACCATACAAGTATTAAAGCTGCACCTTTTGAGGCGTTGTATGGATGCAAATGCCGATCGCCTATTTGTTGGGCTGAGGTGGGAGACACTTAGCTCACTGGCCCATAAATTGTTCGTGAGACAATAGAAAAGATCATCCAAATCAAGCACTGTATTCAAGCTTCACGTGATCGACAAAAGAGCTACGCCGATAAGAGACGTAAGCCATTGGAGTTTCAAGTTGGGGATAAGGTTATGTTGAAAGTATCGCCCTGGAAAGGAGTGATACGTTTTGGAAAACGGGGAAAGTTGAACCCTCGTTATATTAGACCTTTTAAGATTCTCGCCAAAGTTGGAACGGTTGCATACCGACTGGAGTTACCCGAGAAGCTAAGCCGTGTTCATAGTACTTTTCACGTCTCGAACCTTAAGAAGTGCTTATCCGATGAACCGTTCGCTATTCTGTTGGATGAAATCCACGTAGACGAAAAGCTAAATTTTATTGAAGAACCAATCGAAATTATGGACCGCACAGTTAAACGTTTGAAGCAAAGTCGTATTCCAATCGTGAAGGTCCGTTGGAATTCAAAAAGAGGTCCCGAGTATACTTGGGAGCGAGAAGACCAAATGCAGAAAAAGTACCCTCATCTTTTCGCTAACCCTGAATCCGCGTCTCAAGCTACGTCCTGAGCTTTGAGGACAAAGCTCTTCTAATGGGAAAGGATGTCACACCCCATAAATTCCCGATTAGTATTCCTATCCATTCCGAACATTTATTTTGATTATTATACGTTACGTTTAAATCTGACAGTTTACTGGGAAGTTAAACCGCGTAAAATTGAAAAACGTCATCGGGCGCGTCCCGGCATCGATTATTAATTTATTTAGGCCTTATATGAGATATTTTAACTTTCCTGGGTGTTTTGTGATTTTTAATCTCTTCCGACATTAATTTTAGGGTTTTATCCTTAAATTTGCGTTTTTCGCGTTTTTGACCAAATGGAACCCCGGAAACTCAAAATCTTTTTGTGTAAACTCAAGTTATCGATAATATTATACCATATGCCCAAAAATTTCGTTCATACCCCTCCCCATATGCTTGAGGACGCCTAAAATCACAACAAAGTCACCATACACTTGAAATTAAATCATTTAAGCTCCACTAACTCAAAATTTGAAATCCTTACCGTGCATGTGAAGGAAAATGACATTTTGTTTCCTAGTAAACTTGCATGCATGCCATATCTTACACATCACATGCATACTTATACCATTAACTTCATTTGACCAAGCTTAAGCCTTAAGGAATGAACCAAGACAACAAAAATTGAACCATGATGGTCCTTGTGGCTTGCTCGGCCGAACCACACACAAACACACCCTTGGTGTGTGTTGGTTGCTTACTTGACTATTTAACCCTAAAAACCCTAGCACTTTGGCCTATATATACCATCACATATTCACACCTAGGGTTATCTTTCATTTCAAAGTCACCAACAAAAACACACAACTCTCTCCCTCTCCTCTCTAGCTCACGGCACACCACCACCACCCTACTCACTCCATAACTTTTGATTTCTAGCAAGATCCAAGTGTTCAAAGTTCATTCCTAGTTATATCTAAGGTGTTGTGAAGCATAAGTTCTTTGATTTCAAGATTTATAAAGTTAGGGTTTGCAAGATTATTTGGGGTTTTTATAGATCTATGTTTATATCTAAAGATCCAAGTGTTTGTGGTAATTTTACAAAAGAAAGTATAAGTTATTTTTGTTCATCTTAAAAATATATTGGAAGTCTTATGACAAAAACTTTTATGTTTATGTTATTATTATGTTCTTGGTAAGATGAGAGTTGATGAGTGTTGCAACAATAGAAATGAAGGGGATTAGGTTAGATTTAGGTGTAGATTTGTTGTGGATTAGTTGTAAACGGAGATTAGGCTAGATTAGGCACTATTGTGAAGTTTGGGTGGATTTTGGTTGCGTTTTTGGCAAAAAGTGCTTGTTGTCCCGAAATGGTTTTGTGGTTTTGAGCGACCTAAAAATGTTTTCATTAGACGTAAAAGTAGTTTTTGGAAAGGTTGTTTCGAATAGATAGTTTTTCACATATCGCACTTTAAAATCGGACTTAAAACGGCCAAATTATGGCCAAATGAAACTCGAAACATTTTTCGGCAACATAGATGAATAGTGTGCTGATATGAATAGTAAAATAGGTTTTCGGACACTTTCAGACAATTTTGGACTTTCTAAACTTTAGCGAAACAGCATAGGGACACTATATATATATATATATATATACTATTTTTATATATATAAATTTATATTATATATATGATATTTTTTTTTTTAGGTGGCATTTTTCATTTACAGAACTACTTTTTTGTACAGAACCTACAGAACCATCTTTTTTACTCTTAATAATGCATGATGAACAATATGTCAATGCAAAATGGCATTTTTGAAAATATCTATAACTTATTTTAGAAAAAATAAATAAATTAGGGGCAAATTAGGTATTTAGAAAAAAAAAATTTTAACTTCCATAACTTTAGGATCAGTTACATCTTATACATCTCTGGATCTCAATGAACTAGAAACCACTACCCATCATTCATAATCGCTAAAAATCGCCACCCCCTTCTTTCTATATCATTTTCGTCCCATAATTTTATCAATCTATTGATGAAGATCTTTTGTTTGTAATCTATTGGACTGAGATCTGGAAAAATCAAAAATTTGTTCTTTTCTAAAAAACCCTAACCACTTTATGTGTGAGTTTCTTATGACATCAAAACAACAAATACCATGATCAGACATCGCTATGGATAACCAGGTGATTAGAGGAGGAGGACAGCGGCGGCGTCCATTAAAGGAGGAGGACGACGGCGGCGGCGACTGGGACGTTGGTGGGCTTTTGGGTTTTATGTCGATATACATTTGTTCTCTTAATCATGGTGTTTGTTACTGTTATTTGAACTGGGGTTGGTTTATTTTGGACTAATTTTATTCTTCTTGTGTTTCAAGAGGATAAAATTGTTACTTTATTGTTTTATTGTTTAATTTTGACAAAAGTTTACTACTTGGAGCAAATTACTTCATTTTTCATTCATGGGTTCCTTTTTGTTTTGCATAAAGATGATAATTTGAGGTGGGGTTGGTTTATTTTGGATTTATTTTATGTTTTGATATGTTAAGTTGCTGTTTTTCGTGGTTACAGTGAGGACATATGTTTACTTTAGTGATTTTATTGTTTAGTCGTGAGAATTGAGTTTTGATTTGAGCAAATTATATTTTTGTTTCTTCCATGGGCTCCTTTTTGTTATGCAAAAAAGGTTGCTAATTTGATGTAGGTTTAGTTTAATTTGGATTATCTTGTGACGAAAGTTGACGAAAGTGTAACACTAAGTTTAAATTACCAATGTGGTGGAACATTGAGTCAAGTCTTGCTAGTTTATGAGATCACCCCTATACTTAATTGTGCACTTTAGCCACGGATGTCGAATGTGATAACATTATTGATAATGAAGCACGGTATGGACTCAGAATCCATCTACAAGTTTGTAGATCAAACATGTTCACGTTAGTTAGATGGTTAGATTGCTTGTTTTTCCCATCTATTCTGTTTACAATATAACGTTCTAATGATAGGGACAAGCAATCTTCCTTCAATTAATGCACAGCTGTTTACTAGGTATAATAAGAATCCTAGCATAGACATTAGATGTAGCCAAATTGCTAGAAAGTACATATAGACTTCTTAAACGTTACATATTTTTATAGCTAACTCTTAGATTCATTAATCTTTTCTTATGTTTCCATCAGATGGAGAGCATTTGTGAGGATACCGTTATTGCAGAAGAGAAACAGAATAATTTTATACCCATGCTCCGCTCTGGTGAGTGGTCTGATATTAGACATCGACCCTATATGGAAGACAACCACATATGCATTCCAGACCTCGCTAGAAGCTTTAATAGTAAACTGACAGGTGATGAAGCCGTCTCATTTATGGGGTGAGTTCCCTTTTCATTTATTTGAAGAACACGGATATTAAATCCCCTGTTTATAAAAGTTTTAAGCTAATGATCGATTTTTGTTTTGAGGGAAAATAGGTGTTTGACAGGCATGGAGGAGAGGGTGCATCATAGTTTGTGCGTGATAATTTACCTAGAATTATAGTCAATGATGCTAATTTTCCATTGGAACTTGAGCAAGTAGTCACGAGGTCGTTTATGGAAACAGATGCCGCGTTTGCAAGGTCATGTGCTCTCGAATCTGATCTCTCTTCTGGCACAACTGCACTTACTGCTATGATATTTGGGAGGTTAGTTACTCGTGTTCTTCGTTTATCTCTTACATAGTTGTTTTTGGTTGGTAAAGATTTTGCCCTTATGAAAGATTTGTTTCTTAATCAGTGGCGTACCTACAAGTCCACTAGCATATACATTAATGACCTTTAGTTAGTTGAAAAGTGGCCAAACTATAAATATTGTGGAATTCGTCCAATTTTAAATGTTGTAATCTTCATGGGACATACAGAAAAGAAGGTTTTTGGTGTTTGTAGAAATCCTAAGAACTATGTTTTTGATGTTGATACTTGGTTGCCATTACACAATATGGTACACTGGTGACTCGTCAACTTTAGTTCTCTTAAATATTACTTGATTGATGTAAGGCCCTTTACCCGTTTAGGCTTTTTTGGGTTTTATGTCGACATACATTTACCAAACATCCAGAAATTTTTGTACTCATGATTAAGGACAAATGTGTTTAACGTTTTACAGTCACTGGTCTTTGTAATACGAAAGTTTAATAAGGTTATTGTGTATTGTTGGTCATGAGTCACTAACCGGTCAATTATGGATTGTTGTTTGGCTATCGTAGCATATGTAATTTGATATAACTAGGTTTACAATTAATTTAACATGGCATATATAATTTGATATAACTAATTCTTTTTTATATATATATATTTGTTTTAGTGAGGATCATTCAATCATAACGATAGGCGGCGTGAGATGAAGATGATCAATGGATGGATGTACTTGTGTTTTTAGAAGTCTTGCACATATGTTCTCGAGCAGCGTGCATATATGTTTTTTGGAGTGTACTTGTATTTTCTAACGAATTTGATCAGATTGTGAAGCGTGCATGTATGTTCTATGAAGAGTGCATGTATGTTCTACGAAGAGTGCATACATGTTTTTGAATCTCTTGCACATTTGTACTTAACAATATACATTTGTATTTGAATTGTATTTTATTTGATATCAAATTTTGTGTATTCTACTTATATTTTGGTTTGTTATAATTTAGAAATTACATGTATATGTTCATGTTTTTTGTTATAAAATTCAAAGATTAAAAAATGTACATTAAAAATATATGTGCAATTACCATTTTAAATAAAAAAAAGTTTGATGGCTAAACAATGTTATGCAAGAAACATATGTAAATTTACAATATTTACAGAAAACATATATGCACCTGTTTTGTTTTTTCGAAAACATGCATGTAAAAAAAATTAATTTAAAAAAAATATTTTTTAATTTTTTCAAAAATTATAAGGCTTAAAAAACGAATTTTTATAAAAATAAAATTAAATAGAAAGGTGAAAATGTGTTTTACTAATATGCCCTTTTGGATTAGATAAAAAGAAATAATAATACTAAATTCTCATTGGTCCAAATTGGTTCTGTAGGTTCTGTACAAAAAACTGGTTCTGCAAAGAACGGTCCCCTATATATATATATATATATATATATATATATATAGGGGACCTGGAAATGTAGAAAATAGAATCCGGATGAGAATGTTAGAGGTGGTAGACCTAATTAGCTAGAGAATGGCACCTACCAGACTCATGAAGTGTCAACCACTCAACCTTAAGGAACGAAGGAGTTGTAGGATTGATAAGATGGTTTGAGAAAATGGAAACAGTGTTCCATATCAGCAACTGCCCAGAGAAGTCCCAAGTTAAGTAATGCTACTTGCACCCTGTTGGACAGTGCACTAACTTGGTGGAACTGCACATAAAGGAACTATTGGGACTGAGGTTGCTTTGCCAGTCATGGTGGACTCATGAAACTAAATGACCTGAAGTGTATTGCCCAAGGAATGAGATTCAGAAAATGGAAACTGAACTGTGGAACTTAACCGTGAAGAACAATGATTTGACTGCTTATACTCAGAGATTTCAAGAGTTGACCATGATGTGTACCAAAATGGTCCCCGAGGAGGAAGATCAGGTGAAGAAATTCATTGGAGGTCTTCCTGATAATATCTAAGGGAATGTAATTGCTGCAGAACCCACAAGACTACAGGATGCTGTTCAAATCTCCAACAACTTGATGGATAAGAAGTTAAAAGGCTATGCTGTGAAAAACGCAAAGAACAAGAGGAGATTGAACAACAACTATGGAAACAACCGTGGACAACAACCACCGTTCAAACGACAGAATACTGGAGGTCAGAATGTTGCTAGAGCCTATGTGGCTGGTAACAATGACAAGAAGGAGTATGAAGGTACTTTTCCCTTCTGCAACAAGTGTAAGCTTTATCATGTAGGCCCTTGCACTATAAGATGTGGGAACTGTAACAAGATTGGACATTTGACCCAGGATTGTAAGGTTACCAATTCCACTACTTCTACCTCAGAAGAAGTCAAATGTGTTGAATCAGAGGGATTACTTGACTTCGAGTGTGGAGCACCAGGACATTACCGGAAGGATTGTCCCAAAGTCAAGAACCAAAACCGTGGAACAAAACAAGAGTTCCTGATCAAGAGGCAAAGCATATGTTCTAGGAGGAGGTGACGCAAACCCAGGTTCCAACACGGTCACTGGGTACGTTCCTTTCTCAACGATCATCATCTTACATGTTATTTGATTCGGGGCCGATAGAATTCGTATCATATATTTTAGTACATTGTAAGAAATTACTACCCTCAGCCTCTAGACTTTAGCTATGTTAAGAAACTAGCTGATGGAAGAACTTCATAAACTAACACTGTGCTTAGAGGTTGTACATTAGGATTGTTAGGACACCCATTTAACATTAATCTGATGCCTATAGAGTTGGGTAGTTTCGACGTCATCATCGGCATGGATTGGTTAGCAAAGAATCATTGGTGATTGTCTGTGACGATGAAGATAAGAGAGTATTCCCTATATTAAACGAGATTTTTGATCGTTCAATGAGACAGAGTGATAAGGAGAAGAAATCTACATAACCATTACTCAGGTGTGTGAGAGGCCAGAAGTATATGTAGAAAGGTTTCAATTATTCCTGGTAAACACAAGTTGTGGTAAAGAAAACGAAGACAAGTCGAAGGAGAAGCGCTTGAAGGAACGTGCCACAGTACGGGGACTTCGGAAGTTTTTTTCCCAGAAGACTTACCATGGACTACCACCCACAACGACAAGATCTAAATCGAATTTCAGAATGACTTAGTCCCAGGTGCAGACACCTGTAGCTCGAGGCCCCGTATAGGTTAAGCACCGTCGAAGATGGAGAAGAATTGTCCTAACCCGAACTACAAATAACTTTCTGACAATGGGATTCATAAGACCCAAGTTCTACCTTAGGAGTTTGGTTATTGTATGTCACAAAGAAGATGGCTCTTTCGAATGTTAAGTCGACTACCGTGAACTTAACAAGATTATTGTGAAAAATCGATACCCACTAAAGATCTTATTCCGAGAATCGAATGACTATGTGTTTTCGATTATTTTCAAGTATTAATTATGTACTCGAAGATCGACTTGAGGTCTGGCTATCACCTAACTCAGAGTTCGTGATCGGAATCCCAAAAACGGCGTTTAGAACTTGCTATGGTCATTACGAGTTCCAAGTAATGCCATTTGGGTTGACTAACGCGCCCGCAGTGTTCATGGACCTGATGAACCTAGTATGCAGACCGTACTTAGACAAATTTGTGATCGTGTTCATTGATGACATCTTGATCTACTCTAAGACCAAGGAAGAACATGATGCACATCTTAGACTAATTTTAGAGTTGCTCAAGAAGGAAGAATTGTACACCAAGTTCTCAGAAGTGCGACTATATGGCTGTCGAATGTACAATATCTTCGACACGTGATTGATATGAAGGCATTTCACATTGATCCTGCCGAAGATTGAGTCAATCAAGGATTGGAACACCAAGCGACCCCTACAGAAATCCGCCAATGTTCTTCTTAGGCTTGTCGGTTACTATCGACGATTCATCGAAGGTTTTCTCCAAGATTGGCCAAGCTATGACGAAGCTGACCCAGAAAATTATAAAGTTCAATTGGGTGAAAAGGAGGAAATTTGCTTTCCACAGACATTGAGACAAAAGTTTGTAGTGCATCGATTTTGGCATTGCCCTAAGGTGAGGAAGTGAAAACTCGTAGTATATTGGTTATGCTTCTCATAAGGATAAGTCGCAGTGTTGAAGCAGAAGGAGAAAAGTCATAGCTTATAGCATCCCCCAAATCAAAACCATGAGAAGAACTACAACGACACTATTTGGAAATTGGGAGCTGTGGTGTTTCGCTCACAAGATGGGAGACATAACCTTTTAACGGCACGAAGTACGATGTGTTCCTGATCTTAAAGTTTTGCAACATATTCTAGATCAGAAAGAGTTGAATATGAGACAACGTAGATGGTTAGAGTTGTTAAGTGACTACGACTGTGAGTTACGTTATCACCCGGAAAGGCGAATGTGGTGGGCCAGATGCCTTAGCCGAAGAGAGACCCTAACCACTACGAGTATCGAGCCTGGTTATGAAATCGGATTGAAACCTTCCCTCCCTGCGTGAATCTTGAATGCTCAGTTGAAGTGCGAGAAAAGAAGAGAATTACGGAACAGAAGATTTGCGTGGCATGATTAAGAATCTGGAGGCCACGAACAGACGGAACGTTGTGCTGAAGAATAGAAGTGTGGATACCCATGTTTGTGACTGAGGGCATTGATTATGCACGAGTCCCGCAAAGTCAAAGTATTCGTAACCAACCCTGGATCGGATAAAATATACACCAAGAATTTAAAAGAACTATACTGGTGGCCAACTAAAACAGGAATTGCTTTTACATATGTGAGTAAGTGTATGACTTGCGCAAAGGTTAAAGCAGAATACCAGAAACCGTCCGGTCTGTTGTACAACCTAAAATCCCTGAATGGAAGTGGGAGAATATAACTACGGATTTTGTGACAAAGTACCAAAGACGGCAAGTGGGCAAGATATGAATTGGGTTATAGTCGATCGACTCACTAAATCTGCTCATTTTTTTGCCAGCAAAGGAAAATGACTCGATGGAGAAACTGACTAGACAGTACTTGAAAGAAGTGGTGTCGAGACATGGAGTGCCGGTTTCGATCATCTCTGATCGCGATGGCAGGTTCGTGTCTCAATTTTGGCAATCTCTTCAAGAAGCTTTTGGAACTCAATTAGATATGAGTACGGCGTACCACCCAGAAACAGATGGTCAAAGTGAGAAGACTATCTAAACATTGGAAGACATGCTCTGAGCATATGTCATAGATTTCGGGAAGGGATGGGACAGACATCTACCCTTAATAGAGTTCTCCTACAACAACAGCTACCATACAAGTATTAAAGCTGTACCTTTTGAGGCGTTGTATGGTCGCAAATGTCGGTCACCTATCTGTTGGGCTGAGGTGGGAGATGCTCAGCTCACTGGCCCAGAAATTGTTCGTGAAACAACTGAGAAGATTATCCAAATCAAGCATCGTCTACAAGCTTCACGTGATCGAAAAAAGAGCTACGGTGATAAGAGACGTAAGCCATTGGAGTTTCAGGTTGGGGATAAGGTCATGCTGAAAGTATCACCCTGGAAAGGAGTGATACGTTTTGGCAAACGGGGATAGCTGAACCCTCGTTATATAGACCTTTTAGATTCTCCGGCCAAAGTTGGAACGGTGAGCATATCTGACTAGAATTACCTGAGAAACTAAGCCGTGTTCATAGTACCTTCCACGTCTCAAACCTTAAAAGGTGCTTATCCGACGAACCGCTCACTATTCCGTTAGACGAAATCCACATCGACGAAAAGCTCAATTTCATTGAAGAACCGGTTGAGATTATGGACCGCGAAGGGGTTTTAAAAATTTGAAGCAAAGTTGCATTCCAATCGTGAAGGTCCATTGGAATTCGAGAAGAGGTCCCGAGTATACCTGGGAACGCGAAGACCAGTGCAAAAGAAGTACCCTCATCTTTTCGCTAACCCTGTATCCAGCGTCGTCAATCAACGTCCCTAAAAGATTTTGAGGACAAAACTCTTTTACGGGGAAGATGTCACACCCCCCGTAATACCGGTTAGTATTCCGACCCATTCCGGTCATCTACTTTTAAATTTTATACGTTACGTTTAAATCTGACAGTTTACCGGGAAGTTAAACTGCGTAAAACAGAAAAACGTCATCGGACGCGTTCCGGCATCGGTTATTAATTAATTTAGGCTAAATATGAGATATTTTATCTTTTCTGAGTGTTTTGTAATTTTTAATCACTTCCGATATTAATTTTAGGGTTATATCCTTTAAATTGCGTTTTTTGCGTTTTTGACCAAACGGAACCCCGAAAACTCAAAATCTTTTCGTGTAAACTCAAGTTATCGATAATCTTATACCCTAAGCCTAAAAATTTTGTTCACCTCTTTTTGTATGGCATATTGGACGCCTAAAACCACAACAAAGTCACCATACACTTGAAATTAAACATTTAATCTCTACTAACTCAAAATTTTGAATTCTTGTCATGCATGTAAAGGAAAATGACATCTTTGTTTCCTATAGCTTGCATGCATGCCATATCTTACACATCACAATGCATACTTTATCACCATTTGACTTCAATTGAACAAGCTTAAGCCTTAAGGAATGAACCAAGACAACAAAAATTGAACCATGATGCTCCTTGTGGCTTGCTCGGCCGAACCACACACAAACACACCCTTGGTGTGTGTTGGTTGCTTACTTGGCCATTTAACCCTAAAAACCCTAGCACTTTGGCCTATATATACCATCACATATTCACACTTAGGGTTATCTTCCATTTCAAAGTCACCAACAAAAACACACATCTCTCTCCCTCTCCTCCCTACTCCACGGCACACATACATATACATATACTTTCCATAACTTTTGATTTCTAGCAAGATCCAATCATTCCAAGTTCATTCCTAGTCATATCTAAGGTGTTTGTGGAAGCATTTTGTCTTGATTTCAAGTCATAAATAAAGATTAGGGTTAGATTAGGCACTAATATGCGAGTTGGGTTGATTTTTGGTCGTATTTCGGTAAAACGCCCTTGCTGTCCCGAAATGGTTTTGAGGTTTTGAGTGACCTAAAAATGTTTTCATTAGGCGTAAAAGTAGTTTTTGAAGAGCTTGTTTCGGATAGATAGTTTTTCATATATCACACTTTAAAATTGGACTTAAACGGCCAAGTTATGGCCAAATGAAACTCGAAACATTTTTTGGCAACATAAGATGAATAGTGTGCTGTTTGGATAAAGTAAAATGGGTTTTCGGACAACTTTCGGACATTATTGGACTTTCTAAACACTAAGCGACAATTTTGGACTTTCTAAACTTTAGCGAAACATATAGTAACATATATATATTAATTAGTATCATTTAAAGACGCCATTAACATATTTTAGGAAAAACGGTAAAGTTACTAAATATAGTAAGTTTGGCGAAATTTAGCGAATCGGACTTGGAAGTTAAGCAATTATGGTTAGTTAGCGCATTTTGAAAATATGGAAACTTAACAAATATAGGGGACGCTATTAACGTTTTGAAACTAAAAACTTTCCTAAAAGGGAAAGTTTCTATAAATAGTAACTTTTTGCAAGTGTCGGGATTTAACAAAGATGTTGTAAATTTTTCTAAGTCTTTTATTACTAAAACGCAAACACACTTGGATGCTTTAAATGATGAACATGGATGCTTTGCTTGTTTACCTTGCCGAATGCTAAGTCATACCCATATTTAATCTAGGTCGCGGCTAGACCTCCTTATATCATCATTGTTTGTTGTGATTACCGCTCATCCTCGTTAAGGTGAGTTCATAGCCCCACGTTTTACCGAATTTTCAAATGCTTTATACTTTGGGGTGAGAAACATTGTTTGCTTTTAAAATTAGACACAAGTTCTTAACGTGAGTTTTACATGTTTATGTGTTGCCTAAGTTTGCTTACAAACCCCTCAAACTGCCCGAATTATCATGAACTGTTAATTTTCTTGACCGGAGGACCGGTTGAGGAAGCACGAGTGAATAAATAGATCTATTGGGACTAATTATCCCTATCCGGGTGAGTAGCGCTCACTGTTCGAGGTTCGAAGAACAAACGGATATATGTCATGTCGAAGTGCGTTGATGGTGTCTTTGGTTTGGGACACCTGTTAAGGGCAGGAATGCTATGTGGCATGATTTGATATGCCTGTGATAATTAGCTTCAGTGTCATGAGCTTAGCGCAACAATAAATACCTTTTATGCGATATTGTATCTGTTATAGTGATCGCGTGCGTTTTGAAATCTTGTGGTCCACTCTTGTATTAACTTAAACCTATGAATTCACCAACATTATGTTGACGTTTTAAACATGTTTTCTTAGGTGCTTAGAAGAGGATGTCATTGCTTGCTATTTGGGACTGCCATGCATTGGACCTATTTTACAAGACTTTTATTTAATGCCTTTACATCGTTGTCAAACTTTAAAACCTTTTAATCGCTTCCGCATTTTATTTTGGGCCTTTGTATAACTTTAACTATTTTTTTAATGCAACGATGTTGGATTTTCAAACGTACCCTTAGTGGTCGTTCTTTATTGCTTTGTGTTCGGATTGTTATGACGTCACGCCCTCGGACATGTATTCCGTCTAGGCCCCCGTCTGGGGGTGCAAACAGATTGGTAATTAGAGCCAAGGTTATAGAGAACCAGGTAGTTATACTAGGTCTGGTCTATAACCAGTACGTGATCCTATGTGCCTTTATCTGTGCTTACGTGTTGTATATCCTTGTCATATATATATATGAGATTCCTATATATACCTGAGGCTATTATATATTGCCATATTTACCTTGCCATTCATTTC
>BQNB010009434.1:0-41312 GCA_026074375.1 Tanacetum coccineum | reverse complement strand
GTCGGGTTTTAATAAAATCGAGTCTTATAATGTTTAAATATATTTTTGTTATTAAATATAAAAATATTACATTTTATACCCTTAAGAATTTAAAAATGGCCATATATACCCTTGGTATATATTATTTTACAACTTTAATCCTTTTATATATATTTTTAAACATTTTACCCTCAACTTTAGAGTTTGGCAAAACAGGCCCTTGTAGTTTAACTTTAGTATATACCCTCCATGCACAATTCGATTTGCATTACTAGTCCAAATTCGTCATACTTGGTATTTTTAATCTTGAAATCGATTTGCAGCTTATAGCTTAATACTATAAGCTAAAATAAGTAAGTTTTACGAGCTTGTAGCTTATGAAAAGAGCTTATGAGCTTAAAAATCCAAAATGGGCACGTTTGGTTTAGAAACAATAACCCGATGGGTTAGGGCTTTTAGGATTAGTTTTAATGATTATAAAAGTGATAAGTGAGCTTATAGAAATAGCTTATTACAACAGCTTATGGCTTATAGCTTATTAGGTTCACGAAAGAGCTTTTAGGGTTTTAAGGGCGCGTTTGGTTTAGGAAAACCAAGCGTATTGCTGAGGGGTTTAAGAGCTTATTTCATGTAATCTTAAAAGTGCATAGGAGCTTATTAGGATAGGAATAAGCTTAAGCTAGCTTATTAGGGTTCGCATGGACTTTAGGGTTTCAAAGTGGGTCTTTTAGGGCTCGAATAGGTTTAGGAGTTTTCAAAAAGTGTTTTAACTTGCAAAAATGGTTAAAACAAGTTTATATGTGATCTAAGACATATCAAGAGTTTATAGAACAAGTAGAAAGACTTGCTAACACACGGAATGGGTGAAATGGGTCAAAAATGAGTAATTATGACCCGAAAGCTTAGGGGATGAATCAAGGTCTCTTCTTTCTTGTTTCTTGACTTCTACTCGGCTTACACTTTCCTCCTTCTCTTCTTTAGCTTGGCTAGATCATGGTTTGAGTATAAGTTTAGTTTAAATAGTGAGTTGGGAAAGTATGCATATATGTATGTTTATATAGGGCACGAATGGATTGGAGGCCAAGTTAGATAAAGTAGGGACCAAGTTGTGGAGGAGTGGTGTCTAAGGTAAGCTAGGGTGACTAATAAGAGCTAGTATGTAGCTTTGAAAGGTGTTAGAGGGTTGGATGACAAGGTACTAGACAAGGTGGTGACAAGGTGTGGAGGGTGCTAGCTTGGTTAGGACTTAGTTTAAAACTAGTCAAGGGGTGTCGGGTTTGCTAGGGTTTCGGGATATGGTTTTAGGTTTAGCCGAGTGTGTGGAGTGAAATGGAGGGAAATAAATGTTTAAATGTGGTGCATTGGAGTGTTGTAAGTTGTGTTTAAAAGGTCGTACAAAATCTATAAATAAATTGGAGGGAAAATGCATATCTTGAATGTTATGCATTATCGGGTTGTACTTTGTGCTTCAACAAGTTGTACATTGGTTTTGGAGGGAAAATGTATTCGAATTTCATGTATTGGTAACTTGTACACATACCTTATAATTTTGTACTTTTGGTTCGTATGAAAACATTACATGTAGTCAGGGTTTTGATAAAAACGTTAACGTATAATTTCGTTTTATAATAAATGTTATGGATAGTATGTTAAATAGATAACGTATGTGGTAAAAATGGGGTTTAAAACATATTGCTTGACATATTATAACGTTTACTTGATATGAATGTTGATGATATTGGCATTAGTAGGTTGCGTGAGCACGTTTACTTTTGTAATGGTAGTTACGTTACATTATGAATGGAATAAAGCAAAAATCTTTCCATGAAAATGGTTGCATCTAATTTAATAGATGGAAGTTACACTGAGGAAAATAGCATCTAATTTAATAGATGGATAATTACATAGAGGAAAATTATGGGTTGTTATACTTTGAGGGGGAGAAAATGTCAAATTTCTTCTTCAAAAAGTCATCAAGGATTAAATGTAAAAGGTTTTAAACAATAACGGGTTAACAATTAAAGGGGAGTTAATTTAGTTTAGCTTACTTATGCCTTAAATGTTATGTGTTTATGGGAATGAATAGCAATAATAAGTGGCTAAGCATCATAGTGTAAACTCTAGGGACTAATTGTGTCATTTATGAAACTATGGTATGCCTTATGAAACTTATTAAGGAAATTAGAAAGCACATAAGACTCTAGGGGGCATTTGTGCCAAAACATGAAAGTTTTAACACAAACATCCCTATTTTCCCTCTTTCTCGTCACACTTAACACACACACTTAAAACTTTTTTTCCCTCCACACCGTAACAAATCGTCACCCACAAGATCATTCGAACCAGCAAATTTCAAGACTTGAGGTAAACTATGAACATGTTCCTTTCCATCTAATCATCTTATCTACAAAAGGATTTAGGATTTAACTTGATTTTTTGTTCGAATTCCTTAGAACTTGGTCTAGGGTTAGTGAAAATCAAATCTTGTCTAAATCCAAAATTAGTTGAGGCGTTTTGATGCTTAAGGTGTGTAAAATGCTCGGCTATAGCAGTTATGTATAAGGTTATCTCATGGTTTCGATTTGCTTGATTCTTGTTGCGAAAATTTAGGTGTTTTGGAATTTACCCGTAACTTGTGATGGGTTTGTGGTCATTTTGTGTCTATAGCCCCTCTTGAATGTGAATGAATGAGAAAATACATGTCTTGTATGCATATATTGTGACTTTGATTTCAACGAGTGAAAACTTACTCGTTCTATGCTCTAAGTGAAAATTTTCATGGTTAATTCATGTTATAGCTAATATACAATGTTTATGTATGATTCGTGAATAATTATGTATGCTTAAATTGTTAAGAATCGAATGGTTGTAAAAGTCAAAATTTATTGGGGGCGATTTATACACGAGTGTAGACGACGCTTTATACACGAGAGTATAGAGGGCGATTTATACACTCGTGTATAGACGGCGATTTATACACTCGTGTATAGGTGGCGTTTTATACTCTCCCCAATAAATGGTGATTTATAGGCAGAAAATAGACGGCGATTTATAGGCAGAAAATTAGACGGTGATTTATACGCAGAAAAATAGATGGTGATTTTTACATATGATTTTAGAACGTGAATTATACCTATGATCAATAGACAGCGATTTATACACTAAATATTAGACGGTGATTTATACATAAAGGTTAGACGGCGATTTATACATGGTCTAGGCGGCGATTTATACATGTTTTTATGAAATTGATTTTTTCCTAAATGTTTTAACTTGATAACTCATTTTAGGTTAAATCTTACTTGTATCTCATGTGAGCTACTCAATTGACTGTGTTTGACCTATAGTTAGCTTGTTGACCTTCTGACTAGTGTCTTTCGTCCTGTACTTTGATTGAATGCCTGGTAATATGTGGTTAAGTCTGCCTAGTTAATGTCTATGAATTGCCTTGCATATAAACTGTATTGGAACATTCTTAGCAGAAACATGAATCCTATTGCAATTCAACAAGCTGCTCTCGACAATGCTTTGGTCCCATCTAAGAAAGGACTAAAGATTAAAAGATGCGTTGCTAGAATTGCGTTCAGTAAGCCACAAAAAGAAGAAACATATCAAGTCACATTGGAAGCTCTTAAGCTATCTCCTTGCTATCCCGCATTTGTGATCACTGCTGAAGTCTCGGAAATCTACATGCATCAATTTTGGACTACCATCAAGAAGATCGGAGATTCAGATGCATACAACTTCAAGCTGGAAAAGAAGAAGTTCTGAGTTGATACAGAAGCCTTTTGTGAAATGCTTAAGATATGTCCCAGAATTCTCAACCAAGACTTTGTTGCACCACCTTCAAAAGAAGATTTGGTTACATTCATTCAGGAACTTGGCTATTCTGGCAGATGTAATATGTTATCTGCAATTCACACTGATCAAATGTACCAGCCTTGGAGAACATTTGCTGCAATCATCAACAGGTGCATCTTTGGGAAAACAACAGGACTTGATAGACTCAGGGAGTCAAGAGCTTAAATCTTGCGGGGTATGTACAATAAGAAGAATGTTGACTATGTTGCTCTACTCTGGGAAGACTTCATGTATCAAGCTGACAACAGAGAAATAAGTTCAGCAAGGAAAGAGCACATGCCCTACCCAAGATTCACCAAAGTTATCATCAACCACTTCATTTCTAAGGACAAGACAATCTCTATGAGGAACATGATCAATCTTCACACAATTCGTGATGACTCACTGCTCGGTACTTTAAAGTTTGTCTCCAAGACACAAGATTATCAGCAGTATGGAGCCCTGATTCCTGATGACATAATTAATCAAGACATTAAAGATTCTCAAGCTTACAAGACTTACTATGACTTTGCAACTGGAAAAGTTCCTCCCAGGAAAGCAAGGAAGTATATGAAAGTTGCTTCACCCCCAAGAAAATTGTCTCCTGTCAAAGAAGCAGAACCTGTCAAGAAAGCTAAAAGAGTTAAGAGACCTGCCAAGAAGTCTACTACTGCACCAACAGCAGGTGTTGTCATCAGAGATACTCCTGGTGTGTCTGTATCGAAGAAGAAAGCACCTACTAAGGCTGATAGAATTAAAGGTATAGAAATACTTTCTGATGTAGCTTTATTAGAAGCAACTCAACTCAAGGAAGCTACAAAGAGAAGCAAGAAAGACTTTCATATCTCTCAAGCTAGTGGCTCAGGTGATGGAACTGATTTAGAATCAGGGGTTCCTGATGAGCAACAACGTAAGACATCTGGTACAGATGAAGGAACTGGTACTATACCAAGGGTTCCCGATGTACCTAAATATCAATTTGAGAGTGATGATGAATCATGGGGTGACAGTGAAGATGACAGTAAAGATGATAACTGATTGTGCAAATACGGGCACGATCAGGCTTCGAAGGGATCGAAGAGTTCTTGTGATGGTTTCTTGATTGCCAAGTCTTGGATAACTTGTGTCAACACAAATGAAAACACTACGTTAAGTGAAGCGCAGGGGGTGTCCCTGTGAATCACCTCCGGCGTGAGAGTAAGTATGGGCTTTGTAGCGTAAAGTAAGTGTGTGTAAAAGTGTTCGTTATACCTGGAGACCTGACCATCTATTTATAGGTGTGGAAATAGGATGGACAAGGCCTAGCACAAAACCCGGTGAACATGGGGGTGTCCCACAATTTAAGGGGTGATTGTAGGAACTATGTACCACGATCTCTACTTTGGCGGGAAAGCCTTGGCAGAGAGGGAGAACGTGGGTTTTGATTTAGCCAGACCTTTGTCCTAGTTTCGTCGAAGACCTCCCGCGAAGGGTGTAGGCCTTCGCATGGCGGATTCCCATACTGGTAATCATCCCAAAGATGATTTTACGCCACTCAAAACTATTCGAAGATCTTATAGTGTAATTAGGGAGAAGATCCCATTCGAGCTTGAAAGGGAGACCTTCGAGCCAGAGAGGGGGGTACGTCATTAAGCCCCTCAGTCGAATGTAATGTATGCATCTATGGATGCATTGCTTTTGACTCAATCAAAAATTACTCCAAGGCCATATCAAATGTCCAAGCACATGTGCTGTTTGCATTAAATGCCACTCTCTGCTTTATGAGGAGTTAGTTAGAAAAACTCTTCCTTGATAAATGTGCGCGTATTACTTCAGAATTGAAATTTAAATTTCAAAAAAAAATTCAATCTTCCTGGACACGCGTACGACCCGATTTGATTCACCCTTCGTCATTAAATAAACTACTACTCTGACTTTCCATATTACTGCCTCCCGTTACCCTCTTCAATTCTTCTTATAAGTCATCCTTTCATAAGGTAATTGCTTCTTTCCTTGTTCTTTCATGGATTCTAAATTCGTCATTTCTACCCAAACGTGCACCTTATCAAAAGAACAACTTGATCAATTCCTTTGCGATTATGATATTCCTCGGCATATCAGGGTTATTTTACCCAAAAAGTCTGAGACCATTTACGATGCCCCTTTAGGTTTTGTTGGTCTGTATACTCATCACTTCTCCCTTTCCAACTTAAGAGTCCCTATTCCTTTATTTATATACGATGTGTTGAACTACTTCAAAGTACACATATCCTATTTTAATCCCTTCGGTATGATAAAGCTGACGACTTTTACCGTAATGTACAAGGCTTAAGTGGCAAACCTTCCGTCGACCTCCTTCGGTCTTTCCTAAACCTTGGTCGTGCTGGTGACTGGCTAACCCTTTCAAATAGAGGTGGTGCTGATGTGCCCAAAGCCTTGATAAAACCCGTAACTCATCTTGAGAACTGGAAAGGTAGTTTCTTCTATATAGAGAACAAGATAATCCCTTCCAAATACCCGGAACTTCTTCTTAAGGATAATAAGTTGGACAAAAAGTCCTTTAAAGATAAGATTCCTGTGCAACCTCAAACTGACCCTTTTTATACCTAAATCTTCACTTATCCTTGTGTCGTTCGAACCTTTCCGGACCCCATAATTTATCTTGCAGGTCTAAAGACCTCATGGATAAATAGCCCTAAAAGGCCTGTTATCTATCATCATGGACATGGTACGGGTTGGTTTGTTACGTAATGTGTGACTTGACCTACTTTGTCTTGTAACTTATGTCGTAATGTTGTGTGTTTTGTAGAAATGGATTTTAGGAGCTTTATGATTCAAGGGGTTGATGGCGAGTTCAACTTCCTTCTCGAGGGAGGCTTTGATGACAATCAAGGTTCTTTCTCTGTGAAGTCTGTAAACAATGAAACTCTTATCATTGACACGGAGCCTATATCTGTCGTGCTCCCTAAAAATGTTGCTGATAATATCATTGATTCCAACAAGACTTCTTCTGATGATGAGTTACCTCCAGTGCATCCCCCCACATCTTCTCTCCCTAAGGTGGGAGAGAAGTCGAAGGCTGCGGGGAAAAGAAAACTTGGTGTTGATGCCCTTCGAGAGGGTTCTCACTACAAAGCTCGAAGGGCTCCTGCTCAGGCGAGTAAAGTTGCTGGTGATGCCTTAACTCCTCTTGATGTTGATAGTGATCTTGATATACATGGTAAATTTGAACCTGTGTATGGGATATTTGTACCTTCGTTGTCCAATTTACTAATGTTCTTTCCTTTTCTTTTTGTTGCTTTTATATAGAGTTTCCTTCTGCCAGGCAATTAAAGGATGCCATTGATTACCACTGGGTTGTTGCTCATGTTACTCCTCCCTCTTAGAAGCAGCATTTAAGGGATATTAGCATAGAACAGCTCTGCGATATACATGATAGAGCCTGCATGCGTCAAGCTGTTTTAGACAATATGTTGAATGGTAGGACTCGGAAGCTCATTTCTGCATTGCATAAAGCCAGGGAATCCTGCGATGCCATTCGAGAAAGAGAGGTTAAGAGGGATAAAGCCTATGCTGATCTTGAAAAGAAATGTAATGAAGCCCATCAAGATTTAGATAAAAATCCTCTTGTTTCTGACATGCGTTCCGAAATTAAGACTTTACAGGGTCAGGTGAATGGTCTTCATAATAAGTATGGAAAGTTGCTAGTTGAAAAGAGGAAATGGGCTAATTACGAGCAGACTCTGTCCCTTCTTCGTGCCAAAATCGAAGGTTTTGAGTCCGAAAGGGAGAGACTCAAGGCTTCTGAAATCCAAGTGTTGCAGGATATTGATAGTTTGAGGCAGGATAGGGCTGCCGCAGTATCAAAAGTTATTCCTGACGCAGCAATGAAACTTGTTCATAGTGATGAGATGGGCGTCCTTGTTGCTAGGATTGTTAGGGCATCTATCATATATGGTAGATGCATGGCATTTGAAGAAGTATCCAGGTTGAAAGAACCTTTTTGTTCTTGAGAAGATGCCCGGCTATCGTACATCTTCGAAAGATGAGTATGATTGAGCCGAAGAAGATATGGTCAATGCTTCCTATTCCTTCTTGCCTGAGTTTACTTTGAACCCTTATGCTTTAGTGGAGCAGTTATTGTCAATGAAGCCTCGATCACTTCGATCTTTGAGGGTTGCTTAAAATTTGCTTGTGTATGCTTTGTTTTTTACTATCCTGGTGATTTGTACCCGTGGCTTTTTTGAACGGCTATCAATTGTTGACCCGTTTATGAACGCTTATTAATTGTATTAGGCTTAGGTGTGGCCTGTAGGTTCTTGCTATTTGTTAGCGTTATGGAATAAATGTTTGTTCTTCAGATAGGGGCTGCGACCCGCCCTACTTTTCTTATATGACTGTCTTAATTAGGACCTTTAGGAAAAGTTAACATGAGTTCAGGTGATATCAGAAGGCTCATGTGTGGCCTTTTGTCACCCCTCTAAATGTTGAAACTTTTAATAACATTTTTGCCTTTAACGTGAACTTAGGTGTTGATCTCAAAGGGCTTATGTGTGGCCCCTCTTCACCCCTTCGAACGTTAGGCTATATGGATAACTATTTACATTTACTATGAATTTAGGTGTTGTTTTATGAAAGGCTCATATGTGGCCCTTCTACACCCCTTCGAATGTTAGGCTATGGTAATAAAGTTTGTACTATGAAGAAATTCGTTTCATTGATACTGTACAAAGATTTACATCATTTCAAGTATGAACACTTAGTTTGCTACACTTTAATGAGGATTTAGAAGAATTAAACATAGAATTTTGCAAATAGCAATTCTATAAGTAGAACTTACACAGGTTTGACCCGTTCCATGTTCGATCAAGTAGGGAACCAGATAATGTCTCTAGTTTGTAGGCTCCATCTCCATATTCTTTTTTCACACTGTAGGGGCCTTCCCATGTTCGTCCCATCTTTCCTTGGAATTCTGCTTTGCTCGCGCTGTTATACCTGAGCACGTATGTACCTGGTTTGAACGTAGATGGGCGAACATGCTTGTTGTAGTATTTTTCCAGTTTCTATTTATAACGGGCTTCTTTAATCGAAGTTATCTCCCTTCATTCTTCGAGTATGTCCAGGTCTTCCCTGCATCTTTTCTCGTTTTGTTTAGGGTCAAAATCCTGGACCCTTCGTGTTTCTATACTTATCTCTATAGGGATCACGGCTTTGGAACCGTAGACTAAACTGAAGGGAGTTTCTCCGTTGCTGGACTTTAGAGTTGTTTTGTGTGCCTATAGAACTTTTGATAGTTTGTCAACCCATCCCTGGTGGGTCTTCCCTAACCTGCGCTCCATTCCTTTTACTATTTATCTGTTTGTTATGTCTACCTGTCCATTTGCTTAGGGGTGATAGACTGATGTGAGGGATTGAAGTATTCTGAGTTTTTGGCAAAAAACAGGGAACGTGCCTTCTGTGAATTGATTCCCATTATCTGGTATTATAACTTGAGGTGTTTCGAACCTGCATACTATGTGCTCCTACACGAATCTCTCCATATGCTTCTCCATTGTTGATGTTAATGGTTTTGCTTCGACCTATTTTGTGAAATAGTAGATAGCTACTACTAGGAATCTTGCGCCTCCTGGTGCTATTGGCAATGGCCCCACGATGTCAATTCCCCATTGTGAGAAAGGCCATGCCGTCATCTCCTGCTTTGGCTTTCTGGGTATTGGAGAATGAATTTGACAGGTTTCACATCTCTGAATCAAACCCTTAGCATCTTTATGCATTGATGGCCAGTAATATCCCAGCCTTATGATCTTTGACACAACCGATCGTGGACCTGCGTGCATTCCTCATGAACCTTGATGTACTTCTTGGATGATGCTTTTGGCCTGTGTTTCTCCTACACATCTTAGCCATGGCGACAAGTATGATCTTTAGTATAGTGTTCTGTCTATTATCCTATATATCAGAGTTTTTATTCGTAGCTTTCTTGCTTTTTGTGGGTCATCTGAGAGTTTGCCCAACTGTAGGTACTCTCGGATAGGTATCATCCAGCTATTTTCTTTCTCCTGTGTTATATCTGCAACTTCCTTTTGCGTAATTGACTTGTCTTGTATAACATCTACTAAGACTTCTTTAGCAAGTTTAGAGAAGGTCATTGAAGCCAATTTACTTAGAGCATCTACCTTTTTGTTTTGGTTTCTTTTGATGTGTTCTATCGAGTGGCAGAGGGAAGTTAGCTAACAACTCATTTGCTTTCTCTAGGTATTACTTAATAGCAGTTTGACTTGCCTCGAAGAGTCCATTAACCTGGTTGGTCACTAACTAAGAATCTACGAAGATTGTTAATTCTCGGACTTTCATTTCCTTCGCTATGCGTAAACCTGTTAATAGTACTTCGTATTCTGCCTCATTATTAGTGGTTTAAATTTCGAACCTTAGGGCATAGGTGTATTCTTTTCCTTCAGGGCTGACTAGTATTAGACCTGCTCTGGAGCCTTCAGAGCTTGAGGCTCTATCGTTGAATAATTTCCATGCTTTTTTTGGCTCTGGTTCTTTTCTTTTGGCTTCTTCATCTTTCACTCCTTCATCTTCCTTTAAAGGTGTTTTAGCTAGGAAGTCAGCCAGTATCTGTCCCTTGACCGAATTTATTCCCCTAAATTTGATCTCGTGCTCTCCCAATTCAATAGACCATTTGGCTATACGCCCTGACTTTTCTAGCCTAGCGAGGATCTGTTTTATTGGTTTATCATTTAGGACCTGGATGAGGTGAGCTTGGAAATATCTTTGGAGTCTCCTGGCGGCATATACGAGGGCTAGTATTAGTTTTTCCAATTCTAGATATCCTAACTCAGCTTCCTGTATTGTTCGGATTACAAAATACAAGGGAATTTATTTCTTGCCTCTCTCTGCCATTAATACTACGCTTATACTTTCTTCTGAGGTTGCGAGGTACATTGTCAGGGTTTCTCCTTTGATGGGTACAGTTACCGTTAGGAGTGCTTCTAAAAGCTTTTTCATTCTTCGAAAGGCCTCGTCAGCCTCCGCTGTCCATTGGAACATTTTTTCACTTGTGCAGCTTTTAAGTGTTCACATAAAAGGAAGTGTTTTATCTGATCCTTTTGATAGGAAACGATTCAGGGCTGCCAACTTTTTATTGAGATTTTACATTTCACCGACTGATTTAGGAGGTTGTAGGTCTGAGATTGCCTTTACTTTCAAAGGACTTGCCTTTATTCCTTGCTTGATGATGAGGTGTCCTGAGAATATTCCTTCTTCTATGCCAAAAGAACATTTCTTTGGATTGAGTTTCATGTTGATTGCCCGGAGCCCATCAAGAGTTTCCTTGATATCAGCAAGCATTTCTTCCTCATCATTACTTTTTATGACTATGTCATCTGCCTTAACCTCCATGTTTCTTCCCAATTGGTGGTTGAACAGTGTGTCGATTAGTCTTTAGTAAGTTGCGCCCGCATTTTTCAAACCAAAGGGTAATATTTTATAGCAGAACACCCCTTCTCTTGTGTAGAAGGCCGTTTTTTCTTCGTCTTTCTCTGCTATGGGGATTTGGTGGTATCCCTTGTATGCATCTAAAAATCATTTTAGTCGATTCCTTTGGAGGTCTTCGACTTTTTGCTCGACCATGGGTAGCGAGTGGTGTTCTTTAGGACAGACTTTGTTTATGTTCGTGAAATCTACACACCACTCCTATCTTCCACTGGCCTTTTTCACGATGACAGGGTTTGAGACCCACGTTTGATACTTGACTTCTCGTAAAATGTTGGCCTTCGTAAGCTCCTCCACTTGGGTGTGCATCGCTTCGTTTCTTTTTGGCGTCAGGCTTCTCTTCTTTTGCTTTACTTGTTCCAAGTGTTTGAGTTCGTTTACTTTGTGCTCTGTATTAAAAGCTTCTCCTGATATCATTATTGTTCTCAGAACTCCCGTTATGTGTGCGGTAGTCCATGCGAAGACGCCGGCGTACGCCCTTAGGAGGTCTTGTAACCTTATTTTTATTTTTGTTGGTAGTTGTCTCCCTATGGCGATTGTCTGTTTTGGATACTGGTCATTCACAATTATCCTTTCTTCGACATTTACACAACTGAGAATGTCTTTTACTTCCTCCTGATGTTCTTCGTTTGTTGCTCTTTGCTCTACCTCTGATTCCATTGGGTTGTACTGGGAAAAAACGGTGCCAATTCCTTGGGGTGTATGGAATTTTAAAGCTCCGTGGATGGTGGACACTACAATTCCTATTTGTTGTATTGTTGTTCTTTCGAGTATTATGTTTTGTGGTGAATTGGATCCCACGATAACAAAATTGAGTGTTTTTGTAGTTGTGAGGGGACCCTCCCCAATCGTGATCTCTAAAGGTACTTCTCCTAGGGGCCTGGATTTTTCTCTTGAGAAACCAACCAGAGGGATCTTCGAGTCTACCCAGAGAGACCGAATAGACGGTTTTAGCTTTAATAAACAGTGCTCATAAATTACTTCGCATGAGCTTCCGCCATCCAGATATACCTTATTCACTTGTCTTCCTGACGCGTAGGCTTTTATGACAACTGGATCTGCAAAGCTTATATTCCAAAGTGGTGGGAACGTGATTTCCCTTACTTTGCTGTTATTCCCTTCCACTCGTCTTTTAATTGGGTTATAACTTCCCCTCCTTATCTTGAGAATAGGGGCTTCGATGGATGTTGCGTCTTTTCCCCCTTTTTTCCATTCGCCCAACTGAGTGTCAACCACCTTCTCTTTCTTCTTTACTCCTTTTACCAAGTGAACCAACTGCCCGGATTTTACTGCCTCTTCTATTTGATGTTTTAATTCCCGACATTTATTTGTGTCGTGCCCATGATCTTTGTGGATATGGCAGTATTTAGCCTTGTCTTGAGACCATCTACTTCCTAACATACAAGGATGCTATTCGAAGTTTTTAGGTGCCTTTTCTATGGCGAGGATCTCTCTTGGTCTTTTGGATAGGTTAGAAAGCATTCCATGGTTAGGTCCTCGGTATGGTGAGAACCTGTTGATCCCAGTAGATCTTGAATTACTTAATTTGTGTAAGGTTTAGTTATGCTAGATAAATCCAACACAAATATGATAGAAACTTTGTAAAATATATCAAAGATTATGCGGAATCTAATCTTTGATCAATAAGAAGAATATGCAATAGAACAATAATTCTAATGAACACACAGATTAACAAACTAAGCTTTAATATATTAATACAAATACTCTAACTAGTATTAGGGTTACAAAACCTTGAAGCTATAACGATATCAAAACAAAATATTTCTAGATTTTTATGATATCAAACTCTATGCCCTAGGACCTCCTTTTATACACCAAGGAGTCCTAGTCGATTTACAATATATTCCTAAGACTTAGAATATTCTCTATGATCTATTCTATAAATAACTAATACTTATCACGTAAGTAATCTTGTTTTCCAAATAATCTTTATCCGTTCTTCTGTCTTTATCCTTTCTCTGACAATAGAAACTCTTTGAGCAGTTGTAACTTTGTACCAGCAGCATTAACTCTGAACACCAGCAGTAGTAACTTATACACCAGCAGCATTAACTGTGTACAAGCAGCATTAACTACTTAGAATATTTTCTTCAATCTTCACCAGCAGTACTAACTTTACTCTAGCAGTACTAACATATACTAGCAGTACTAAGTTACACTAGCAGTAGTAACTAAGTTACACTAGCAGTACTAACTACTTAGCATATTTTTCATTATCTTTGTGCTAGCAGTAGTAACACAAAGGGTTAAGTCCATTAATAGGTAACTTACTTACCAAACACTTTTTGGAAACGTACTTTGTATTTTACCATTCAGACCCATCAAACTTGTTATGACTTGTTAATATAGGCAATATGACCTTTTTAGTGCCATATCAACAAATAGTACAAGCTTTTTTCACTACCCACTTCACCACAATATTTCATGTATTTGACCCATTACACCCATATCATTTTTCCTGTATGACCCGTATTTAAACATACAAAAAAAAAAATCTAAAACAACATTAACTAAAAATGTTGATTAATTAGCATTTATCAACAGATACAAGTCATTAACACATTAAATATTGTTTGATCAGCTAATACAAGTTAGATTTCCCAAAAATTAGCTAAACCCCTAAACCCCTTACTCTGCAAATCAGCTAAATCCATTAACCCCTAAATTTGCAAAAACATCAAAATCCACTAACCCATAAATCTGCAAAAACATCAAAACCCATTAACCCTAATTCTGCAAAAACATCTAAACCCAATATCCCTAAAATTTGCAAATCAGCTAAACCCACTAACCCCTAAATCTACAAAATTAGCTTAAAAAAACACCCCTAAATCTGCAAAATTAGCTAAACCCAATAACCCCTAAATCTGTAAAATTAGCTAATAACCTAAATAAGCTAATAAGCTAAACCAAAATAAGAACAACCAATGACATACCTTTACTCATTACAGCTTTATGTCATAATGACGATTACGGAATGCTTAGGTGGGTAGGAATTAGATAATGGCGAATTAGGGTTGTATTTGATTATTTTGGTTACAATAAAAAATGATTTAGGGTTAATAAAATAGGGTAAAAAAGAGGGTCGGGTTCAATAAGTGTTGCCTTGGATCGGGTCTTATTGATGTTACCACTGTCCTACTCTTCTTTAAGCTAGAAGCAGCAGTGGCAGCCCTTACAAAACTGTCATCCATCTCCTCATTGACAACTTCATCTGCTACATTATCACTAGAACACTAGACTGAGGTATCTTAGTATCCTTTCTCTTTGGCCTTCTTGATCTTTTTTTCATTTGAGGTTGAGATGTTGATGGTTGAATAATGATGGGTGTGTGTTGGGGATCAGTGAGATTTGTTGAACCTTCACCCAATTCAGCTTGAGCTTGTACCACCATTGTTTGGAATAATGGTGTTTCCCTTCCAGAAAAGCCTTTTCTTACCCTTCTCATATTTCCAAAAATCTTCTTAGTATGAGAGGGTGCGATATAAATTCTCTTATAAACAGGCATCCCTTCAAGTTGTTGATTCACAAACACTTATACAAACCTTAGATACATCAAGAATTTCCAGACACATTATCCAAGTTCTTCACCATACTTTCAAATATGTACTTTGAAAAGTTGAACTTCTAGTTTGTAGTTAAACATATAATTGTAGATGCCATAATGCTACTAAATTCATTCCATGCAGTAGTCTTAGCACTTAGACACTGTAAAATCGTGTGAATAAGGAATTTCCATTGTTGGGAAAAGAATGCCTTATAGAAAGTAAGCTTTTGAGAAAGTTTTTCATACCTCATTAGTGTAAGTTGTTCAAAAATAGTAGTATTGGGTAGACAATCAACACCTTCAGCATCTTTTAGTTGAAGATCTCTTCTCACAATTGACCCAGTGATGATAATCTTCTTTTCATCCACTAGGGCTTGTAACTGTACTTTCCCATTGATAGTTTTAACCTTAGTAGTAGTCCAGAATTGCTCAATTCAAGAGAGATATATAGTGGGGTCAATAGTTAAAGCATACTTTATGGTGTGTGCATTAAGAAAATCCACAATCTGCTCAAACCCTTCATTTTTAGCGGGTTTAGCCAAAAACGCGACCATGTTATGAGTATCAGCAAACTTTAGGGTCGTTATTTGTGCTGGGTTTTGATGATGAATGATGAAATTGAGTTAGGGTTTGTGATTAGAGAGTATTTAAAAGATTAAAATCGATTAAACGAATGAATGAAACCCTTAATTGAAGTATTTATGAAAATACCCTCAACAGGATTAACGTTCATCGGCAGTTGTAAGTTTATGCCTGGCAGCATTAACTTTCAACAACAGTAGTAAGTTTATGCCTAGCAGCATTAACTTATACCAGTAGTTGTAAGTTATGCCTAGCAGCATTAACTTATACCAGCAGTTGTAAGTTATGCCTAGCAGCATTAACTTCCAACAGCAGTAGTAAGTTTATGCCTAGCAGCATTAACTTTGAGTTACCAGCATTAACTCCAATTCCAGTCCAAACACTCTCTCTCAACTCTCTTTCTGTTTTTCAACTCACTAATTCTCTCAATTCTTTTTCTCATCAAAATCACTCTGTCTGTTTTTATTTCACATAGCTCTCTTTCTGTTTTTCGACTCACAAATTCTCTTAATTCTTTTACTCACCAAATCACTTTTGATGTTTTTATTCCACATAATCTAACACTTTTCTTTGCTTTTCCTGCAAAATGTTAGTCCAAAAACCAAGAAAATACAAGCCATAGCAATTTTCTCAACTATCACTGTGTTAATTATACCAGCGGTATTAAGTATAACTAACAGCAGAAACTCAGCAGTATTAAGTATAACTAGCAGCACTAATTATACTTAACAACAGAAACTTTTAATGACATGAATAACAGTGCTAAACTCTACAAAAACATAAAGAGATAAAAGACTTTAAGGATTTAGCATTCCAATACTAGCAATCAAATATTGAAACCTACTTACATCAAAAGCTTTTGTAAGCAAATCTGCAACATTCTTGTCAGTATGGATTTTGACTATTTGAATCGATTTCTTATCATTGCAATCTCTAATAAAATGATATCTGATCTCTATATGCTTTGTTTTTGAATGAAAAACAGGATTTTTAATTATGTAAATAGTATTGTTATTGTCAATAAAGATCTTAGTATGCATAAAATTGTACCCATAATCAAGTAGTTGATTCTAATTCCAAAGCACTTGTCCACAAAAACTTGAAGCAGCCATATATTCAGCTTCTGTTGTGGAATTTGCAACCACTGTCTGTTTCTTACATTGCCATGATATTAATCTACTTCCAAGAAATTAACAACCTCCTGTTGTAGACTTCCTATCCAAGCTTGATCCAGCATAATCACTATCAGTGTATGCTACCAAATCAAAAAAAAGAATCTTTTGGATACCAAAGGCCCCATTTTGGTTGACCTTTTAAGTACCTAAAAATCCTTTTCACAGCATGAAGATGTGAAACCTTTGGATTGACTTGGTATCTAGCACATGAACACACTACAAACATGATGTCAGGTCTTGAAGATGTAAGATACATCAATGAACCAATCATTGATCTATACATATGAACATCTACTTCTTCACCATCTTTATCCTTAAGCAAAGGCTTTTGAGTTTCCATTGATGTGCTTGCAGTCTTGACTTCTGTAAACCCAAATTTCTTTAGCATTTCACCAACATATTTATCTTGACTAATAAATATGTCATCCTTCTTCTGCTGCACTTGTAATCCTAAAAAGAATGTAAGTTCTCCCATAGAACTCATCTGAAATTTCTCATGCATCAACTTCTCAAATGCATTGCACAACTCCTTCTTTGTTGAACCAAAGATGATATCATCCACATACACCTGGACCAACAAAATATCACCTTTGTACCTTTTAATGAATAAGGTATTGTCAATTTTCCCTCTTTGAAACTCATTGTCCAATAGGTATGTTGACAAGGTTTCATACCAGGCTTTAGGAGCTTGATGTAGTCCATACAGTACTTTTTCAACCTTGTACACTCTATCAGGTTAGTATGGATCTTCAAATCCTAGTGGTTGACATACATACACCTCTTCTTCAATCTTTCCATAGAGAAAAGCACTTTTTACATCCATTTGATACACCACAAAATCTTTAAATGAAGCATAAGCTAAGAATAGCCTAATTGCTTCAATTCTGGCAACAGGGGCAAAGACCTCATCATAGTCAATCCCTTCTTCTTGTGTGTACCCTTGAGCAACTAGTCTTGCTTTATTTTTAATCACAATTCCTCTTTCATCCTTTTTATTCCTGAAGACCCATTTAGTACCTATAGCCCGTTTTCTATTAGGTAACTCCACTAAAGTCCAAACTTCTTGTAACTTGAATTGTAGAAGCTCTTCCTGCATAGCCTCTATCCAGCTTGGATCTTTCAATGCATGAATTACCTTTTTGGGTTCTTCTTGTGATAAAAAGCAAGCAAACATGCAATTTTGAAAGTCTTTATGGTTTGTTCTTTGCTGAACTGAACTAAACAAACCATGTTCTTCCAAATTCTTTGTCATTCTTCTTGTTTGAGGTGCTGAATTCAAGTCTCCAATAATTTGTTCAACTGGATGATCTTTGTGTACTCTTGTAGTTGGAATAGGACTGACAGGCATAAATGCATCCAAATTGTTCATGTCAGCCTCTGCACCAACATCTTCATCATCATCTGAATAGACAATATCTTCCAAAGCAGGCATATTTGGATCATTTGGAAGTTCAATGCTTGTTTTCCCACCAACAACATTAACTTTATTTGTGCTAGCAGCATTAACATTGTTAGTGCTGTTAACATTATCATCCTTCTCTTGATTAATACTTTCACTATCTTTTCTTGGATCTTCATCAACCTTCTTCTCATCATCACTTGAAGGTTTAGATCCATCATCAGGAGAACTCTTTGAACTTTAAGAGAATGATGATGGATCAACAGTCCACAATGGTAGCAGAATGTAATCTTTGCTAGGTACTGTCTCCATTCTAGCTTTACCTGCATTATCACATGCTTTTGTACCTGCATTACCATTAGACTGATTTCCTGTAACAACTGGCTTATAATTCATTGACTTTGTTAGTGCATCAATATCAAATAGCCAATCTGGTCTACTTCCTGCAATATTAGGTGTATTCTCACTAAACTGGACATGCAGGTTCTTTTCAACTATCCTAGTTCTACTGTTGAATACTCTAAATGCTTTACTATTGATTGAGTACCCAACAAAGAATCCTTCATCAGCCTTACCATCAAACTTGCCTAAGTGATCTATGGTATTGAGAATTGTAACAGGACACCCAAATGGTCTCATAAAGCCTAAAGCTAGTTTTCTACCCAGAAAAAGTTCATAAGGGGTCTTGTTATGAGGCTTAGTTACTAATACCCTATTTTGCACATAGCAAGCAGTATTAACTGCTTCAGCCCAAAAAGTAGTAGGTAGCTTAGAATCAGCTAGCATTGTCCTAGCAGCCTCAATTAGTGTTCTATTTTTCCTCTCAGCTACTCCATTTTGTTGAGGAGTTCTAGCTACACTAAATTCTCTCTTAATACCTTTTCTCTCACAAAACTGATTCATCTCCTTATTCTTGAACTCAGTTCCATTGTCACACCTAATTACCTTAACCCTTTGATCTATTAGATTTTCTACTCCAGTTATAAAGGACTTAAGAATGCCACTAGTCTCATCCTTAGTAGCTAGAAAGAAAACCCAACTAAACCTACTGTAATCATCTGTGACAACTAGGCAATACATCTTTTTCATTAAGCTTTTTACAAATGTTGGACCAAACAAATCCATGTGCAACATATGTAAAGGTTGGCTGATTGAACTTACTGTTTTGGACTTACAAGAAGCTCTATGTTGCTTTCCCTTTTGACAAGCAACACAGGTTTGATTGTTTTCAAAAAGTTTTAAAGGTAAACCTCTTACAAGATTTCCCTTAACCAGTTTATTCATAGTTTTGAAATTTATGTGTCCAAGCCTCCTATGCCAAAGTTTAGATTCATCAAGTGGATTTGCAAAGAGATCAAGTTAGACCTCCTTTAGGAAAACATTATTCATTTAAATCATCATATACATATTGTTTATTTTCTAGGAACTTTAAGTAAAACATGACTTTCATCAAGTTAACTTGAGTTTAGAGATAAAACAATACATTCATGTCATTATAAGAGTCACTATTCTTTTTGTCACCATATTGTGGTACTAAGAGGTTATAACGGTTAACTCTCTTACAAAATACACATTCTTAAAATCTAAATTACCAGTTTTGATTATACCTCTACTTGTGATTTTCCCTCCTTTGGGGTTACCTCCAAAGGCTACATATCCTCCATCAATTTCTTCAATGCCAGTAAGATAGGACATGTTTCCTGTCATGTGCCTTGAGCATCCATTGTCAATTACTCCTTTCTCCTGTAAATCTTGCTGTGGATTGCCCTGCACTAATTATAAGAAAATCAGTCTCTTTTGGGGACCCAAGTCATCACTGACTTGGATCTGCCTTGTGCATCAATATAATCAAATCTTTTAAAATTTATTGATGGACTGTTATGTTTGGAAACATAGTCCATAACTTTAGTCTTTGGTTTCTAAACCTAACAAGTTGAGGCCTTAACAGCATTAACCTGGTTTCCCTTAACAACATTAAGTAGTGCTTTTGGCCTAGCAGTATTAACATTGTTACCCCTAATTATATTAATCCTTTGATTAGAGTTACAATTTCTAGTTGCTATTTTGTTGTTAATGTGCCTTCTAACAGTTGAATGTGCTTTATTAAAAGCATTTGTCATTGGTCTTGCACTATTTACTATTGTTCTGGGTTGAGCAGTATTAACTAGTTTTGTAGTAGTAAGTGACACTAGGCCTAACCTCATTAATACTGCTTTTGGAACAATGTTCCTTTTAGGACTAGGGTGAGTCATTCTAGAAAAATTCTGGTGATTCACCCTTTGAGTATAGTTCCATACTGGTTTTACCATCTTTTTATTATTAAACTGTCTCTGATGGTTATCACAATCATACTGCAGGTGATCAAAACTTCCACACACATAGCAACCTTTTTTAATCATCTTAAAATTACTTCCTAATCTTTGAGACATCATATTATTCCAGTTTCTTTGGTTGTCTATAGGAATGTGAGTGTTTTGCCTATTGTGCTCAACTTGTCTAGCAGTTTTCCTATCAGTTTTGTTTGTTTGTTTAGATTTCACAAAGTCTATCTTAACAAAACTAGGCTTAGTTGTTTTCTTTTCAATCTTAGTTTGAGACACATTTTCTTCCTCACTATCTGACACCCAATCCTCAATAATTGGAGCACTATTTTTCTTCCTTACTGCTTTAGGCTTTGCTTCACTAGCCTTAGTTTCACTAGTCACAACTACAAGCTTCTTAACTGTAGGCTCACTAACTATAGGCTCATTCACAAACTCTTCTAGACCAGAGAATGACAAATCAGGTTTTGGAGGCATAAAGTTTCCTGTATAGGGAGGTGGAACAGCATTATACCCTAAACCTGTTTTACACTTATCAACTATCTAACAGTCTATTACTTTGCTTAAGCTTTTAGATGAATTCTTAAAATTTTCTATTGTTAGCTTAATTTCATCTTTTTATTTTTGAGCCATTTCCAGCTTCCTCCTAAGCTCTGTAACGGCTACTTCTCTTAAGTGAATCTCACGTTTTAATACCTTGATATCTTCCTCATAAACATACTCAATTTTCTTATAAACTAGAAGTCTTGTCTCTACAGACTCTAAACCTATTTTATAAGCAATAACATTTAACTTAGATGTCCTTAAGTCTTTTAACAGTTGTTCATTTTGTTCTTTAAGAGTTTTAACATTTTCCAAACAAGATGATGAACAGTTTGAATCAGTAGATACCTCACCTTAGAGTAAGAAACTTGTAGAAGAGTAAGCCATGAGTGCAAAGTTAGTTGGACCTTCTTCTGCTTGATCACTCCAATCATAACCAGAAAGACCATCACATAAGATCAAAGCATTAGAAGTAGTTGTCTCCACTGGCACAACCCTTCTTGTGTTCTCTCTATTCCTGTTTTTTTGGTTCCTTAGAGCCCTGCACTCCCTTACAAAGTGTCCCTATTTGTGGCAGTTGTAACACTCCACCTTGGACTTATCAAACCTAATGGTCCTAGTACCATTCATAGAAAACTTCCTTCCATTGTTCTTTAAGAATCTCCTTGCCCTCATTGTTAGCATAGCCATCTGGCACCTTAAATCCATCTCTTTTAAATCATCAGGATGAATTTGTTGCAAGTCCTCATTGTCAAGCTGTGGACTGTTTGGTTGACTTACAAAGAAAGCACAGATGACAACATCACTTAAGTTGTCAATTGTTGTTGAGTTAACAACAGTAGCTTAAGTGCTAGCAGTTGTAGCACCATGAGCAGTATTAACTGCTCCATTTGTATTGTTGGTGCTATTTGAGGACACAAAGGCTACGTTTTGTATGTTTGTGCTTGAGCTTGATGTCCCTTTGACCTCTGGTTTATAGATCTTCAGGTTGTTGTAAAGATCATCCAAGCTTAATGTATCTATGTCCGGCTTGTTCCTCCACACAATAGTATATGTGTTTCATTATGGTGACAGACTTCTTAAGAACTTCTGATTCACATCTTCTTGTGAGATACTTTCACCATGAATCTCCAACTGACTGATAAGCTTTTGAATCCTATCAAAGGTTTGATCTAACACCTTTGAGCTAGATGCAGTAAAATATTCATACTAGTGCTTTAGAAGATTCCTCTGAGTCTTTTTAGTAGCAGCATTCCCTCCAAACCTCTTTTCAACAGCCTGTAGCAATGACTTGGCATCTTTAATGGAGTTAAACTTCAATTGATGTTCATTAGGGATGCCCATCAATAAAGTGCTTCTTGCCTTCAACTCTAACCTCCTTTGTGCCTTTTCTTTAGCAGTTGCAGGTGCAATTGTAGTCTCAACACCTTTAACAAGTTTTGTTACTAGAGGTGCATTACCATTCTCTATGACTTCCCATAGAGAATAATCAATCATCTGAATGTACTGTTCCATCCTCATCCTCCAAAGCTCATACTCACCTGGTTTGATTTTGAATCCATCTCTTCTAGCAAAAAGATCTTGTGTATTCAAAAAGGTTCTTCTTATTCAAAGCTTCTCAAAGCAACAAGCTCAGATACCACTTGTTGATCCCACTTTAATAGATCTTGAATTCCTTAGCTTGTGTAAAGTTTAGTTATGCAAGATAAATCCTACACAACTATGATAGAAACTTTGTATAATATATCAAAGATTATGTGGAATCTAATCTTTGATCAATAAGAAGAATATGCAATAGAATAGTAATTCTGATGAACACACAGATTAACAAACAAAGCTTCAATATATTAATACGAATACTCTTACTAGTATTAGGGTTACAAAACCTTAAAGCTAAACGATATCAAAACAAAATATTTCTAGATTAGATTGATATCAAACTCTATACCCTAGGTCCTCTTTTTATACACCAAAGAGTCCTAACCGGCCAACAATATTTTCCTAAGTTATCATGATCTTCTAAACAAATAACTTATATATATCTTTTACAAAAATATCTCATACATGTCACATAAAAAATCTTTATCTTTTCTCTGAGCAGGCTTTATTCATCCCTTGACAGTAGAAACTCTTTCAACAATCTTAATCTTTCAGCAGTTGTAACTTTGTACTAGCAACATTAACTCTGAACAAGCAGTGGTAACTTATACACCAGCAACATTAATTGTGTACAAGTAGTAGTAACTACTTAGAATATTTTCTTCAATCTTCACCAGTAGTACTAACTTTACTCTAGCAGTACTAACATATACTAGCAGTACTAAGTTACACTAGCAGTAATAACTAAGTTACACTAGCAGTAGTAATATACACTAGCAGTAGTAACTAGCAGTACTAACTACTTAGCATATTTTTCATTAAGATTACTGAACAACACTAAGTTTTGCTTAGCAGCAGTAACTCTAACCTTAGCAGCAGTAACTTCAAGATCATCATGAAGTGTTGCACCATTTATGATTTTTTAGTAACTGACATAGAAAGTGCGCCGCACTTGCATAAAAGTGCGCCACACATCCTAATAAATCTCTGCATCAACATGCTGACAAGGTGTGGCCGCACCTTGGGTAATAAGAACAGCGCACTTGTGCCTCTGACTATCAATAGTCCCCTTTTCTAGATTCTGTCTTTTGACGGATTGTTATTGTAATTAACCAAATTCATTGCACGTTAAGTCCTTCCTTTTTACATTTGGTCCTAAACAACATTTACTAGAAATGCCAATTCTTTGCAATATTTATCGTTTTTAAACCATAAAATTAAAATTTTCTCCGCATTTTTAAAGAGGATATTTTACTGTTATTTGGAGCGTTTATTAAATCCCCCATACTTAGCATAGTGCTTGCCCTCAAGCAACAAATCAAAGAATTTCGTTTGTATTAGTTTAGAAAACATAAGCATAGATAACGCGACATAGCAATCTCACAAAATTCAGATATGTTTTAATTTTCCACTCACACTTTAATTGTAGTGAAAAGGGTAATAAACGGGAGAGTCACCAAACGTGCAAGTCATGAAATGTACATATTACCATAAACCCCATTTTGGGTACAAGAATCTAAACACCACCGACATGGAGTACAGTGACCAAGAGAACATTTGTCTTCGAAAGAGGTCACATACTAGTAAGGTTGGGTTTTGTTTTGTTGAAAAGAGTTTAATAAAGTAAATAACAATCTTCTTATCGTTTATTCCATCGAACTTCTTCTTTTTGTTGATATTCAGATATTCATTTTTTTTAAATTCTGGGGGATTTTTGGGGGAACTTGCTTTCCCCCCAACATTAATAGAATAAGAACACTTGCAGATACCGCAACACTTTGAACGGATAAAATTTCCATAAGATTTAATTAAAACGTTTTTTTTAACAAAGTATTTCATTTATATTTTCCATTTTAATAATACCTCTTAATCAGAAAAATGTTTATATCACGCAAGCGCGATCTTACTGCGGTCTCGAAAAGATTTCATGCATAAGTTCTAAAATTTACAAATCACCGGCACACTCATAATTTTCAACTGATACCACTGTTCCAGAAAAAGCAATAAAGACCATACATACACATCCGTAATGATGGAATAGACACATATATGACTGCAAAAAACCCTAACTTTAACAGCTTAAAGGCATCAAACGTGAATCAAAGATGGGATACCCAAATCTAAAGTCCGAAGAGCGAACCGAACATCACTTTTTTTAATTGGTGGCATAATATGCTATTAAAGTTATCCATCTCGAGTCAGATTGCATAGTGATCATCGAATTTTTTTTTTATATTTACATGATGGTTTCAAAGTTTTTCACTTTTTCAAAGTTATCTCCCCCCTTAAAATAAAAAAAACCCCCATACTTAATATGAGCATTGTCCCTAGCGAAAGATTATAAGAGAAAAGATAATAGGGAAAGTGAAATATACTTTTTGCATTGCGTATCCTTCAAAACTCTTGTTTGCGTTCGTCTTTTCCATCTCCTTTTCCTGTTTCAAATACACATATTCCAAAACATATGCATGCATAATTTTTCTAGTTAATCAATAAGTTTTAAAATATATATTTTTAATGCCAATAATGCATTTACAGAGGGGTGTATGCAGAATAATAATAATAATAAAATAATGTTTTTGAAACACGTTGTCAAACAACAACAATCACATATCCAACTTGTGTCCATCACGAACACAACTCTTCATTCCCATCATTATGCTGTTGCCCGTGGTGGTTGCTGTGGATAATACTGCTGGTAGTACTTGTCGTATTAGGGCTGAGCATAACCAGGTGGGTTGTAAGCACCCTGCAACGGAACATTATAAACTCCTGCCATGTGCTCAAAGATACCCTGGTACCTATTCCTAATGATTATGTTTGGGAATTACATGTTCCTACCTCAGTACCGACATATAAATAGTAGTACTGATAGTAATAGTTAACTGATAGTACAAAAATGTTGAATACAGACAGTATAGGTAGTACCGATAATAGAAACTAGTTAGTTACCGGTTTAAGAGATATGTAATGAGATATTTTAGGAAAAGAATATGTATATCTTTTACACGCGTCTTTTGTAAGCCTGTTAGGGTTTATCCTTGGTCTATAAAAGGATCCCTCTTGGCATAGTTAGAGGAGCTCAATATATCTCATACAAAATCATATCTCATAGTTAGTAATCTGTAATTACTCAAAAGCAGATTAGTAGAAATTATTATTTAGTTTTCATTGTTCTTCTTAGTATAGTGTTAAAGAATCTCCGCAATACCCCATAGTATTCATAGTCAGTGTTTCAATATAAGTTAAACGGTATTTATTCATCTTGGCTATCATCTTTCATAGCTGCCAGAATCTATTCAGTTTGGGACTCACAAGTGGTATCAGAGCCTGTGAGAAACTCTGAGTAAGAAGAACAAACAAATCCAGTTATACATCTCCATCCTACAAAACTAAACATGTCTGGATCACAAATGAAAAATTCCACCCACCCCACCACCTCCACATCATTAACACAAACACCAACACAAACAAACTCCTTCATACAGAACAACCATCAAACTTCCTATCTCAAAAAAAGGAGAATATATATATGGAGGCCATGAAGATGAACATTATATGGCCCATTACAGAACTATCCAATCTGGAGTTAGAACAAAATGGACTGTCCTGTATCATCACAATAAATACACAAAGGACAAATTAAGGTTTTACCTCCCAAACTGTAGAAGAAATTGTAAGCCAAAGAAAGAAGAGCGAAAAGCAAGGACCAGTTATGCTTATGCTCTACCTAAAGATCACTTGCTATAATGCATAAATGACTGATGCAAAAACATGTTGGATGCCATCAAATCTAGATTTGGTGGAAATGACGAATCAAAGAAGATGCAAAAGTATATCTTGAAGCAACAGTTTAAAGGATTCTCTGTATCAAACTCAGAAGGGCTTCATAAAGGCTGATGAGCAGGTGCCAAATTCTCTGAGTCAATTAGAGATTCATGGAAGCAGGTGTATCCACTGAGGATGCAAATAAAAATTCCTAAGATCTCTACCCTCTGCCTGGTCACAAGTTTCCTTATTATGAGGACCAAACCAGGAGAAGACATCTCAGTTGATGATCTGTACACTAATCTTAAGAGTCTTGAGAATGATGAAAAGGCCTACTGCATATCTTCTAGCTCGCAAAAATATAGCATTTGTTTTGAGAACACTAACAAATACTAATGAGTTATACCACAGCTTATAGTGTAGTTCCAATAACTTCTGGTCAAATCCCATATTATAACAAACATCATCATACTCTTATGGCTTGCTAATCATCAAGATGTCCCAACTGGAACATAGACTTAGAATAGATTGATAACTATTACCTTGAAGAAATGGACTTTGAAGTGGTCCCAGTGGCCATGATCTCAATGAGGATGAAAAAGTTTTACAAAAAGACTGTATGATAAGCTACATTTGATGCAAAAGAACAGTTTGGCTTGTGATGAAACCAAAGTGGAAATGCTACAATTGCCACAAGACAGGGCATATTTGCAGAGAGTGTAGAATCAGGGAATCAATAAATAGGAGGTAGGAGGATGGACCATGGAACTCTGAATAAGGATGGTAGCAGAACTAGAAAGAACGAGGACTCTAAAGCATTGGTGAGCCCCCATTGATGGAGAATTGATAGATTGTACCAGTCATTCTGAGAGAAGAAATTGAAGATAGGCTTGATGGCTTGTAACAGCTCAGAATCAGACACATAGGCACCTTTCTGGTCAAAGTAATATAAATAGTCCTTATCTAACCTTAAAAACTGTATGATATAGAGAGAACAACTTAGTGATGCAAGCATAGAAATAAAGGCATATTCTCAAGGTCTTAAGAAAGTTGAAGCACAGTTAGTTTCTCATCAACAAGGACAACTTTGGCGTGAACAAAAGATAACATTTATGAAGATAGATTTAGATGATAAAACAGATGTTCTAACATACCATAAGAAATTACTAGCAGAAGCTCAAAAAGAAAAAAGAAGATTTAAAGGCTAAAGTAGAAAAATGGCATAACACTTCTAAGAAATCTTAGTAAACTCTTAATACCCACATGAGTGCTAAATGATAAGTTTTGGGCTTATGGGTATTTGGGATCACAAATGGATGTATTTTGATCTATGAAACTAAGTTTACAAAGTGTATTTATAATAAGAGAGTGAGTTAGAAAAACACCCTTGTATGATAGGTTTGTTATAGCAGTTGTAATGCATGTTGTACCACCCACCCCATACAAGGAATTAATATACCCTCTGGAACCTGATATTGAATAGATTACTCACAATTTACAGTATGGTCCAAAACAGTACTCAACCTAGTGAACTCTGAATCCCAAACAAGTGAACGTTTTGATACCTGTAATCTAACATTAGTACAGAACCCTCTGAATTAGTGTCTGAACCAGTTGTCAATGAAATCAATGTAGAATGTCAACCTAAGGTCTGGTCCTGATGCCCTATCTCTGATAGTATGAATCATAGTGAGAGATAAGTAATTTGTCAATAATACCAACAAAAACAACAAAAACACCTGAGTTTTTTGCTAACCAGCAAGTAAAAACTCCTAGGGAAACTATTAAGAATCAATTCACACATAGTCAAAAACCTAAAGTTGACAAGAAAGAGTTGGGGTATGGGTTTACTGTAAGAGCATGTTTTGTATGTGGAAGTCTTAATCATTTAATATTAAGATTTGTGATTTCCATGAGAAGAGGATGCTAAAAAAGGCTGATTAAACAATGGGTTGAAATAGGAAACTATGGTCAAAAGAATAAACCAATAAGCGGATACAACGTGCAAAAATAATAAACAAAACCAATTGTTCCTGCAGTACACAGTAAAACAAGAACGTGCAAAATTTCTAGTTAATACTGCTAAAGCTATCTGGTACTAACAAATTTCGTTACAGCTAGCAAAAGTTTTAACAATCAAGGCAGTACTAACTAGTACCACAGCTATATGAAAGTTAATACATTAAGCCCCATTTTGAATAGAGTTAGACCAGCAAATGTTTTCACAAAACTCATTCACCATCTTCAAGGCCTTTTAAAAAGACAACAGTACTTCGCACAAATTTTTCAATAAACATAAAGTTTAATACTGCTTAAAATAAATGCAATTAGGTGATGTTGGGGGAAAAAGGGAAAGCTGTTAAGCCCACATCATGTGTAATTGAGACACAACGATACAACTGGCAAATGTACTCCAAATACAATTGTGGGACCATCTTAAAATGTTACACTTTCAAGATCTACTAGGCATACTCATGCCCAAACAGGCTTGGTTCCCTAAGGAAAATCTAATCTCTTTCATGTTGATGTGCAGGATTATCCACAAGAGCTTTAAAGAATAAAGGAGTATTTAGTGTGATAGTGGATGTTCCAGACGAGGACTGTAAACAAAGCCTACCTGCTGAATTTCAAGACTTTAATGGTGGCCTTGTTGCTTTTGGAGGTAGTGAAATGGTTACATCACTGGTAAGGTAAAATAAAAACTGGAAAGTTAGATTTTGAGGAATGTGTAGCTTTGTAGAAAGAACTTCATGCATTCAATCTCTTTTCTGTGTCACAAATGTGTGACAAAAAGAACAAGGTTCTGTTTACTGACTCTAAATGTCTTGTTTTGTCTCCTGAATTTAAGTTACCTGATGAAAATCAAGTATTACTTAAAATCCCCAGACAAAATAATATGACAGTTTTAATTTAGAGAACATTGTTCCCTGTGAGGATTAGCTTGTTTAATTGCAAAGGCCACAATTGATGAATCTAACAAATGGCTAGGGAGGTTGGGTCATGTTTAGACTTTTCACAAATTAAACAAACCTTGTAAAGGGAAAACCTATAAGAGGTTTACCTTCAAAGATTTTTCAAAAGGACCACACTTGTAAAAGGAAAGCAACACAAGGCCCATGTAAGCCAAATTAGTACGCTCTATAAGCCACTAAAGATCCTTACAACTTTCTTCATATGGATTTGTTTGACCTACATCTGTAAGAGCTTAGACCATAAGACTATATTGCCTCAGTTATCACTGATGACTTTAGCAGGTTTAGTTGGGTATTTTTTCTGAAGAACTAGTAAGGCGATGAAACAAGTGAATCCCTAAGGACTTTATAAAGACAAATGTGAACGCAATTGAATCAAAAAGTTAAAACTATTAGATGTGATAATGGTACAGAATTCAAGAACAAGGATGTTATTGAATTCTATGGGTCAAAAGGGATCAAGAGTAATATATTATGCAAGAACTCCACAACAAATGGAGTTTGCTGAAAGAAAAAACAAGGACCTTATTGAGCTCTTAGGAACCATCATGCAGATTCATTTTTACCTAACACTGTTTTGGTCTGAGCAGTTTAGTACATGCTTGTTAATTTTTCTAAATATGGTAACTTAGTGCCAAGCCTTATAATAAGACACCTTATGAACTTTTAACGGGTAACAATACCATTAATAAGTTATATAAGACCTTTTGGTGGCCATTTGACCATCTTGAATACCCAATTGACACCCGGCAAGTTTTGGCTAGAAAATCAGATGAAGGGGATTTTAGTATGGGTATAATCCTCTACAAGAAGCAAGCCTTTTAGGGTATAACAATTTAGAAACCAAGAGAGTTGAAGAAAACCTGCACATCACCTTGTTAGAAATAAACCTAATGTTTGCAGAGAAGACCAACTTGTCTTTTGATCTTGATTATTTTAAAAACGGCTAATGTTCCAATTGAAATGGATCTTTGATCTATTTAATAAATCTTAAACAACGAAATTAGAAACCTTGTGTGTAATATATAAAGACATGCGAATTAACCTTTAGATATATTCAGAAGAAACAATAAACAATGACACTACACTTTCAATTTTATTAAACAAATCACAAAACAACTAATGTTTGGCCTAACAACTAATCTATGAATATTAACTGCTTCTATTATCTATCAATTGATATCTTCTAACTATGCCGTAAGGGTTCCTTTATCTACCAAGAAAAACCCTAACATCTTACAAAACGCGTTAACAGATCATGCATATCTATTCCTAATAGAACTCATGCATATCTTATAAGCAGTACTAACTATATAACTAACAGTAACTAGACGAACTATATGCAATAATACTTACATTTGTACTACATACTCAACTATATAATATCTAACAGTACGAATTCATTAACTAACGTACTAAGTTCTTCTCAACATATCAGTGTAAAGCTCTTTAATTCCAACAATCCCCCTCTAAAACATATATTTACCTTCAAATCTAAATTTCTTGTATTAAAGTTATTTGAGTTTGAATGATCTTTCAACACTTTAAGCTTCCTTGCTTATTGGTTTTACAAAAAATTTCAGATTCATTTGCTGAAAAATCCACTAACTTTGTTCCGCTAATACTAGCTTTGATAAACTTATAAGCTCAGATGCCATATTACTGTCTTCTTCTGCTTCAATCTTCAAGTTGATCATCTTCTTCAAGATTTCCTTTTTAGTGGAGTCTTCTTAACAATGCTTGAATATCTCCATGAAAACTTGAACTTCCATTTGCTCTTATAATCTTGCAGACTTCAGAATCTTTTGCTTCTGTCATTTCCAGCAAGATATATTCCCAATTTACAATATTATGTTTGTCGCAAAACTTCAAATTTGTCATTTTGATGAATGAAAAGTTGATTAATAATCTAGAATTTTGTGAGAAGTGTAAAAGAGTTTATATTCATTGACTGTAAAAGATTTAAGCTTATAATGAAACCTTATAAGCTGGTTGTTGGCAGAAATATCTCAACGGCTCTTAAATTAATTTTTTTTATGGCTCAAACAGTACCAACGGTCACTTAGCAGTCCTAAGTTTGGTCTAACAGTGTTAACTTGAAGCCTAATAGTACTAACTTCTCTCAGCAGTAGAAATATATCCCCAGCAGTACAAACTTAACACTAGCAGTATTAAGCTTATACCTAGCAGTATTAACACCAAGCATAACTTCCTGTACTCTTCTTCAAATATAGATCTGCTCATAGTTTATACCTTTGAAGTTGGTCATACTCCACTCATGCATTTCTTCAAATATAGATTTGCTCATAGTTCATACCTTTGAAGTTTGTCATACTCCACTCATGCATTTTTTGTTTCTTCCATCCTCCCCTGTTTAACAGGATCCTCTGAAATCAAATATTCTTCTGCATCTGAAATCATAACTTGAGCTTGTCTTCCAATCTTTTGACTTTCTTCATCAACATTGCTAGAGTCTGAGCATGAGTCTCCTTAGACTGTTTAAGAGCATTTTCCAAAATGGTGACTTTATCAATCAATTTGGTACACAAATCCATCAATTATATAAGTTTCAGACTGTCTTCTCCACTTCCAAGTGTATAACCTTTTGAGAGAGGTGGATCATTGGACTTATAGTTTTTGGCAAACTACCAGCCATAAACGGATTTGATGATTCTTTACCAGTTGCCGTTTGCCCTGGAATAGTCAATGCTTCATTGCAAAAACATGGTGCATTGATAACCATATAGTTTTTAGCAAACTATCAGCTATCAACAGATTTGATTAGTCTTTACCAAGAACTGTTTGATCCTGGACTAGCCAACTCTTAACCATGAAGTAAGGTGAGTTGAGAACCCTACAATTTTTGGTAAATTGTCAACCATAAACGGATTTAAAAAGTCTTTACCACAAACCGTTTGCTTATGGACTAGCCAGTTCTTATGCCTGTTAAGCATGGTGAATTGATGACCATTTGTTGTGTGGTTGTAAAACCAACACTAAAAGACCATCCATTCTATCATCAAAGTTCTCATCAAAGTCCTCCCCTCAAATCCAACTATACTTCTTTTTATAACCTGCAAATGTTAGTCTAAAACATAGAAAATACAATAACAGTACTAACATAGCAGCATCAAGTATAATTAGCAGAACTAATTATACTTGGCACAAGAGAATTAATTTCTCTTAGGAACCCAAGCCATTACTGACTTGTTTCTACCTGTTGGATCAACATAGTTAAATTGCTTACAAATACATGATCCAGTATTCTTGTAGACATGATTTATCATCTTTACTTTAGGTCTCCATGCCCAGTATGCTGTAGGCTTAACAACATTAATCCCTTGTTCCCCAACAACACTTGCCATTCTATTTCCTTTAACAACTATGCGGAATCTAATCTTTGATCAATAAGAAGAATATGCAATAGAACAGTAATTCTAATGAACACACAGATTAACAAACAAAGCATTAATATATTAATACAATACTCTAACTAGTATTAGGGTTACAAAACCTTAAAGCTATGACAATTCTATGAATGACTCGTTTTTTATTCATAGAACTCTATGCCCTAGGTCCTCCTTTTATACACCAAGGAGTCCTAGTCGATTTACAATATATTACAAATATTTAGAATATTCTCAAAGATCTATTCTATAAATAACAATCCTTATTAACTAAGTAATCTTGATCTTTAAGCAATCTTTATCTTTTCTAAGAAGTCTTTATCATTTCATTAGTTGTAATCTTTCAGCAGTTGTAACTTTGTACCAGCAGCATTAACTCTGAACACTAGCAGTAGTAACTTATACACCAGCAGCATTAACTGTGTACAATCAGTAATAACTACTTAGAATATTTTCTTCAATCTTCACCAACAGTACTAACTTTACTCTAGCAGTACTAACATATACTAGTAGTAGTAACTAGCAGTACTAATACACACTAGCAGTACTAAGTTACACTAGCAGTACTAATCATCTTACATCTAATCAGAAACCCAATCTTTAATTATTGGTGCATCTGAAGTTTTTTTACTTCTTTTGAGACAGTTTCACTAGCATCTTATTTTCCATTAACACAATATCCTTTAAAATTCAGGCTGTATAAATTTCTCAAGTTCTGAGTTTGATAAATCTCAAATACTAGGGGGTGAAACAAGCTGAGGTGGGGGAGGGGGAACTACATTATATTCTATACCCTTTTCTATTTGTTATAGATATTTGATTTCCAATCAATTGATCCAGACTTTTAGAGGCATTTTCAAAGTTGTTAATTTTAAACTGATTATCCTCTTTTTCTTTCTTAAGTCTTTCTACCTGTTTCTTAAGAGCAAAAAATTTCCTGCACTTGATTCCATAGGTTAGTTCCTGTACAAATGGCTGCATAAAACCTGAGATTTGATAATTTACTCATATGACTCAAAATTGACGCAAATTAATCTAAACAATTTATTTCAAATGTTTGAATTTAGTTCTAGAAACCGGATAATGCCCCTACACTTATTTCGTTGCAAAATACCTTTGATTCCAAATAAGACAAAGTTACAAACAAACAAAGCATGATTACAAACTAATTCAAACATAATAAAACAAATGTTATAGAATTAAAACACACGACACTCCTAATATGCGGGAAAAATAAATATTGGGTTGCCTCTCAAAAAGCGCTTTTCTTTATTTACGAGTCTTGTAGCTAGACCTGAAGTCACACATCAAGTGTCGTAGAAGTGGTCCAAGTTGATGATTTCCCTCTGACTTTCTCTTTCGGAGAGCTTCCTAGTGGTTGGGATTGATTGTAGGGTTTTGGTAAACTCTTCTATGTCTGGATCGATTAGTCTAATCTTGACGTGTCATGCTCCATCTCCGTTTTTGGGTGGTTAGTCTTAGTTAATCGGGTTTTTAATCAGGTCCTCCGATTCCTACATATTTCTCTTAAGGTTAATGGGCGTGGCTCCTAAAAATTCCACCATCATCCTAAACACTAAGGTATCCTTAAAAGGATTGAGCTCGACATCTCTAGTAATTTCCTATTCTCCGAGTAAATGGCAATCTAAGAAGTCCTTCCTAGCATAATAAGGGGTTCGTGCGCCTACTCCATCTGAGCGAGGTCGTAGTTTGCATGATTCCATTTTTCCAAGTGTGGTCCAATAAGGTGCTTCCTCCTCTCCTAAGTCGACTCTTTTTATGCCAAATATCGACATAGTGATTCCTTCTCCTACCGCTATTTTGGCCATTCTACAATCTATAACTGCGTTGGCGGTAGCTAGGAATCCTCTTCCTACTAGCAGGGGGGTTTCGGGGTCCTTCTTCATATCAATCACGTAGAAATCATTTAATAGTTTTAGTTTTCCTGTGTGGACTTCTACATCTTTAACAATCCCAACGGGGTAGGATTTGGTTCCGTCAGCTAACCCAAAGATATGGTCAGTCTCTTCTAATAGTCCAATGTTATGCTTTTTGAAGAGGTAAAGTGAGATTATGTTTACGCATGATCCTATATCAGCCAAGGTGTCGAAAGGTTTTGAGTCCCCTAATCTACAAGGTAGCGTGAATAGTCTGGGGTCTTTCATCTTTGCAGGTACTTCTCTTTGGACAAATACTAACCCGTTTTTGCCTAGTTCTAAGCTCTCTACGTATTTATCCAATATAGCGTTATAGATTGGAGCGCGAGTTAGGACTTCAAGAACCGATAGGTTAAGATGCAAATCATGAAATTCATCTTCAAGAGTTGGTTCGGGTTCTTCTGGTTGTTGCGGTTCGATCACCATCCCGGGTTGTAGCGGGTTTGTTTAGGAAATGTTAGCCTCCTTGGAATGTGCTTTGATATCATTGATTGAAGTAGAGGGGTGAGATGAGCACTAGGGTTTAATTGTCGAATAAGAACGAGCAAACAAAACTAGGGAAGTACTCAGTTTCAGGTTCTTAACCGTGTCGCTAGATAGCGTTCTTGCTATACGATCTGTGATGACCTTCAATACAGTGTCGATTTTGTTGGTCATCTCATTCTGCTGCTGTTTGAAATAGGCTTCAAACTTGGACAGTCTAGCGTCTTGAGATGCCATGAAGTTAGATACCAGTCCTTCTAGATTTGATTGATTGTTAAATCTTTGAGGACGGTTGTTGAAGGAACGGTTCAGGATCGAACCGTTGGGTTGGAACCGGTTAGGTGGGTTTGAAAAATTATTTTGAGAATTTTGGGGTTGTCTCCACCTAAGGTTTGGGTGACTTCTCCATGATGGATTATAGGTGTCACCAAGATTGTTTTTCCCGGGCTTGAAAGTATACCACTTACCTCCCGCTTTATTGGAACGCGAGGATACGTATTCAACAAAGGCTTGTTCGGGATCTTTCATGCAATACTGAGTGTCATAAGGACCATTGCAGATCTCACATGAGGTAGTGACTTTGTTCACTTGAGCAGGTTGTGTCGGAGCAAGATGAGCTTCCATCAAGCATTGGACTTGATTTTCAAGCTCGATTAGACGGCGATCGAATGTACTCGGGACATCATGAGGCAAAGTAATTGCCTTGACTAGCTTAGCGAAATCCCTTAGGTCATTCCAACTTTCATTGTCATAGAGGGCAAGGTCCTCTAATAATGCCCATGATTCTTTATCGTTTAGGTCACGAAGCTTACCACCGGCCGATTGGTCAATGGTTCGTCTTGTGACAGGATTGACATGGTCATAAAAAATTTGGACTTGGAGTTAAAGGTCGATTCCATTGTGAGGAACTTTTTGTAGTAAGTGCTTGAAACGAGTCTATGCTTCAAATAGATATTCTCCATGATGTTGTTGGAACATCAGGATATCATTGCAGAGTTTTGCGGTCCTTCCCGGTGGAAAGAATTGAGCAAGGAAACGAGTAGTAAGATCCTCCCATGTGGTGATGGATCCTGCTAGAAGACGTTCAAGCTAATTGCTAGCTTGATCGAGAATGAAAAATTAAAATAAACGCAAACGCGTTCTTTCCCTATTTTCACCGTCAAGGCCAAGTGAGTCCACTAGTTTTAAGAAATCCTTGAAGTGTTGGTTTGGATCCTCGGACCGAAGTTCATGGATTGAGCATTCGTTTTGCACTAACCGAATGATGTCGGATCGAAGAGGTACCACGTTGTTCCCTACGAGGATCTCGATGGTATTCCTGTAGCCCTCGTGGCTAGGTTTGGAGTAGTCTCCAAGAGTACGGATATGATTCTTGTCTCCCATGGTAGTAGACGAGAATGGATTACGAAACAGATAACAGAAAAAAAGATAGACTACGAGAAAGCTAATATGCGGAAATTAAATTCTCACTTGAAAGGATTTAAGTGAGTAGAACTAAGCTAAACTATGATCAAAACCTAACTATTCCCCACGCACCAGCGCTAAAAACTTGACGCGATTGTCGTAAAGGACTTCTACAAGCAGTTTACAACTCCCTAGGTAGAGTACCTAATCTTTGTAGTAGTAGTATAGGCAAGAATCAGAGGTTGTTATAGTTCTCTAAGGGAATAGGTTGGGAAGGCTTGATCATGGTCTAACAAAGTTCTAGGGGTTGAGAGAATATTATTTTTGTATTTTTATATTTTATAAAAAGCAGGTAAATCATATTGTTGAGAGGTTTGGTTGTTTTTAGCTATTAAACTAAATGATAAACTATGCTAATGGTGATAACAATATAATAAAAAATATATTCATTTAATCATGTACTACTCCCTAGATTGCTTCTTCTAGCGTTGTTGCTTTGTCACACTTGTGATGATCTATATAATTATTTCCTAAGTCATGAACAGATTACACGAACCTGCCGTCTATTTAATATTCTGTTAGGGCAATGCACACGTAAGGTAGTATGAAGACTATTACAAGGCCCCCAAGAGTACATTAAATGCATTTGAAATATATTAAATGTGGATCAACCATATAAGGGGCAAGGTAGTATGAAGACTGTTACCCGATGATATCCTTTCTATACAATCATGTTTCCCTAGACATATCAACAGCGATACAAACAAAAGCTGGTTTTCTAAAGCCTAACATGCATATTTATCACAAGAAGCAACATCATTAAGATCTACATTTTAGGTTTCCTACAATCATAAATAAACACAATAAGGAGATTGGCCAAGCATGTTAAAGATAAAGTAAGAACAATAATGAATCAAACAATAAGACATATTGAATGATTAAGATAATCTTACTTGATTAAAAATGAATTGAAGGAAGTACAATAGGGTTTTGAGGCCCTAAAATCATCCTAATAAGTTGTCAAATGAACTAGGGTTCGTCTCCCTTTTTTACTCTGAAGTTACACACTTAAAAACATAATTTCGGGTTTGTATATATAGATAAATCGCTATGACGGCGTCACATTTTAATCGTGACGCCGTCATGAAAGAGAATATTCTAGATCTTGGGCTGGGTCGTGCAAGCTGACGCCGTCATGAATTCCTGTGACACCACCGTAAGATGAATCGTGACGGCGTCACGTGTATCTTGTGACGCCGTCTCCAGCCGCTAAGAACATAATCTTGAAAGATGTTGGTGTAGGTTCATAATCTTGTTCGTTTCTTCTCCAAATGAGCCCAAGTCACCTGTATTTCCTCTAAATGCCTTCCAAATGCTAAATACCTGAAAAGGAATGATTAAGTACCTATTTTGAGCATACATGCACGATTTAGGGGGTTAAATGACACCTCATCAATAACAGTCTCCATACTTCTTTACCTCTAATATTGTTGATCCCTCTTAAGGTATTTTAATTGCATGTAATATACTCTTAGGGGCCTTATAATAGTCTTCATACCACCTTACTTGTGCGTTGCTTTAACGGAATATTACGTAGACGGCGGGTTCGTGTATTTCGTTCATGACTTAGGAAATACTTACACAGATCATCACAAGTGTGACAAAGCAACATGATTAGGAGAAGCAAACTAAGTAGTAATGCATGATTAAGTAAATACGTTCGTTTGTCTTATAAGTTATCACCAAGTAGTTTAGATATTAATTAGTTTAATTAGTTAAAACCAAACCAACCTCTCAAAACATGATTTTACCTGCTTTCATAAAATATAAAATACAAAAAGAATCTTCTCTCAACCCTGTAGACCTCTGTTAGATTTCCGTTCGAGCCGTCCTAACCTATTCCCCTAGAGAACGATAACAACCCCCGAGTCTTGCCTATACTACACTGCAACGATTAGGTGCACTGCCAAATGGATTGTAAAACTTCCCGTGAAGTCCTTAAAAACCGTACATCACAGGCCAAAACGCATGAACTAAACACACTAGTGAAGAACCAAACATTATTTGTCTTCAAGATATTCTCCAAATGATCTCAGGTAGGTTGTTTGTTTTTGTTTTACCACCACCATGTGTATAAGATCTAAGAAGCTTACCATTCCATGGGTGATTGTCATTATCCCTATGTCCTCCAAACTATCGCCAGTCACAACTCGTACAAAGAAACAACATATTAACCGCGCCCGAGAGTAAGCTCTTGTTGTTGTCGAGAGTAAGCTAATCTCTTTATGGCATCTTTTGCATATCCTTTTGTCACAAATTCAAATTTTCTTAAAGTGTTATAAGATGTTCGCACTGCAAGATTTTACATATAAAGTGTGATGAGTTTCAGCAATACCCATTAAGCTAAGAAAATGATTAAAAGCTCTAGTGTACTTGTCGTGTTCAAATTAAGGGTAATGACTTCGTCCAATTTCTAGTGTATCAAGTTTATGAACCTTTTAGACTTCTTCCTAATCTAAAATATAAAACAAATAAACATTAGTAATTAGTAATGATGTTAAATTCAACAAGTATGTAAAGAAATATAAAGATTGGCAAAAGTATGTTACCTCAAGAGCTTGATTTCTTTGATGCTTCACATGAAGAAGGGCTGGGCTAGGTTCAAGAGTTAGAAAAACCTTGGATGGCTTAATGTATTCTGTGTGAAGTATGATCAACGTGTTTACCTTCTTTGTCTTCATCACTTGAGGACCCATAAACCTTCTGATCATGTTTTGGTTGTTCGCGAATATTGAGTGCCGCGAGAATTTTGGTATTTTGCTCGATTTGTTGTTGTGATTGTTGCTGCTGCAACTGTTGTGATTGTTGCTGCAGTTGTTGTTAAATCGCTTGTAAGGCTTGCAAAAGTGCGGTATTATCGGTCATGGTAACTTAAAAAGATTTTTTTTTCGTGAACAGTACGGTGAACGGTGCGATGAACAGTGCGATGAATATTAATCATTTTTTGTTTTAATAGAATTAAACAACTAAAAGAAAAGAAAAAGGTATACGAAACAATCCGGGAAAACCCGAATTGATAAAAGATAGAGATCGAGAGTGGTGACCTGATGTCAATTTGGGAGAGACCCAAATTGAAAATTGGCTATGATTACCACCTGAAGTAGGACAACGGAAGGTTTTATTCACAATCGCTTTGTGAACAGGTTAATTGCATAAGCAAATCAACCTAAAGGATCTGATCTTTAATGAACAGAAGAATAAACGTGTTTAACACGACAAAAGTAATTCTATAATATGGAAATCTGAATTACAATGTGCTAAGACATGGTTTAAATAGACCTAACAATCCTAAAACGACTGAAACAAGGTTTCCTAATAGACTAGTAATCCTAATCAAACAAATAAAGATAAACCTAAAATATAATAAGACTCGAGATAAATCATAATTAACTTCTAATCCAACTTAATTCTGTCAGGATTATCTTTTATTCCCTTTTTTCAGTTTTCGTCCTCCATCATAAAGTTTGGATTGTGTGCAGTTTGGAGGGGAAACCGGTCAGGTTTGCAGTCAGGGTGGGTGTATATAGTCGATGAAGATACTCTTACATTTGTGCGGTTGTTATTGATGAGGGTGTGTGAAACCTACCCGTATCTTGGCGGAGCAGCACCACAAGAGTGGTGTTTGCAACCATTGAGGGTCGGATACCCTTTTATCTATTTTTGTACTTGCAAATCTAAGCCAAACTAATTCTTTAGGCTTATATGGAGTCATATTGACACTTTTGACAACGCGTTCTGCATATACTTATGATGCGCTTTGCTGATGCTTGCTTTTTTGATATTTTGTTGATGTTGGGCTGCATTTGCTTATACGCTTGCTTTGCTTATGCCTGGTCAACTTATTATGTTTTCAAATTACAAGCGATGATGTTACTATTACATTTGTGCGTTTTTTATTGATCATGGCTGGTGAAAGTGGCCCGTATCTTAGTGGGGCAATAGCACGAGCGTGGTGTTTGCATCCATGGCAGGCCGGATACCCTTTTATCCGGTTCCGCACTCGCAAATCTGAGCCGTTATACGTTGAGGTTAGTTCAATAGAGAGTTTAAAGATTTATTGTATTCTGAGTAGTCGAACATATGAAAACATTTTCGGAATGATGTTAAATTCACATAAAGTCTTCTCAGAAAAATAAAAGTTATTTGTTTGGAGTACTAATGCATTTCATTACTAAAGGGTTTATACAAGCACAGACAAATAAATTGTAGTATATTTTCCAAACCATATGTTGAATTAGATTTGTTACTATCATAGATATTAATATCATTTTTTTAACGGCATATATTAATATTATTTTATTGGTAGAATGAGCACATTCAAATTTTAAAGTATTTACATGAGATTATTTATAATTTTGTGATTGCTATGCATGCCAAGAGAATGCAACAGGGGTAAGTTTGCAGGTGTTAAAAAAAACTCCCTCAGTTGCAAGAAAAAGAGTAACAAGTTTTGATACGATGAAGAAAATATTGCCAATATGACTAGAAGTTGATATTGTTACCAAAAAAGTTTCATACATTATTTTAGCCATGTACAATGTCATAAAACTTTCTCATTTGCCGATTAGGCTGCAAATTTGTAACAGGGACAATTTTAAGACATATATAAAATATATATTTGACTACTTCCGTAAGCAAACACCCCATCGCGAAACGCAGATATTACAACTCGTTTCAATAAAGCAAGGATCATATTGGCAAACAAAAGTATCCGATCCATGCATAACATATTCTCAAACTTTCTCAAATATGTGAATATTTTTAACTCATCATCAACATTCTTACTGCAAATGCATCAA
>BQNB010009433.1:52725-83914 GCA_026074375.1 Tanacetum coccineum | reverse complement strand
CCAACAACAATGATTTGAAACAGATAATAAATGATCATAAACCATGGCTAGAATCAGTGTTGCATGAAACTGGTGCTATTTTGTTTAGAGGGTTTTCTTCAGTTTTGTCTGCTAGTGAGTTTAATGATGTTGTTGAGGCTTTTGGGTTTGAGGAACTGCCTTATGTTGGTGGGGCTGCTCCTAGGACTAATGTTGTTGGTCGTGTTTTTACTTCTAATGAATCTCCTCCTGATCAGAAGATCCCTTTTCATCATGAAATGGCTCAGGTATATATCTATCTTTGTTTTATTTAATTTCGGCTTATATAACATAAGCTCCAATTTTCTAGCTTATTTTGAGACTTGTAGGCTTATATAAGTTTATTACATATGATAAACTTATATAAGCCCATAAGTCTCAATATAAGCAAGAAAATTAGGGGTTATGTTATATAAGCCGAAATCAAAGACGCTCGTAAGACCACATATAAGCCGAAACAAACACCCCCTAAATAAGATAGTTATATGTCCTAATAATTGTGAATTTAGACTTAAGGGGGTGTTTGTTTTGGCTTTAATAGCCGCTTATTTGATTTTGGGCTTATGTTTCATAAGTTCACTTTTTGTGGTTATTTTTTATAAACTTATAGAAGCCAAAAACTTACAAAATAAGCCACAAAAAGTTGGCTTATGAAACAAGAGCCCAGAGCCAAATAAGCCATAAGCAGGCTATATAAGCCGAAACAAACACCCCCTGAAAGGGTGTTTGGGATTGCTTATTTAAGTGGTTATGTGCTTACTTTGGTGCAATAAGCAGTTTTTAGTGTTTGCCAGATATTGCTTCTTCACTTATTTTTACACTGAAATAAATGGATAACCACTTAAACTAGCAGATAATTGGATAAGCACTTTGAAATAAGTAATCCAAACACCCCCCCTTAATAGATCATGTGATTAGTGGTGTTTGGGATTGATTGTTTGAACTGTTTATCTATGTATGTTGAGTATGATAAGCAGTTTTTTAGAAAATTTTGGTATACATTTATTTAGTATAATCAATTGCTAGGTAATTTGTGTTTAATAATGATGCAACAGGTTCCCACGTTTCCATTGAAGGTGTTCTTCTTTTGTGAAGTGGAACCGAAAATTGGGGGAGAAACGCCTATAGTACTCAGCCATGTGATATATGATAAGATGAAACAGAAATACCCTGAGTTCGTTGATCGATTGGAAGAACACGGCTTGATCTATACAAGAGTACTAGGAGAAGGTGATGATCCTTCATCCCCAATTGGCCGTGGATGGGTATCTACATTCATGACCAAAGATAAAGCTGTAGCTGAAGAAAGGTCTCCAATTAAGAACTTACGCCTATCCTACAGAACTGTATTTTAATTACCTCAAGTTTTGATAAAAGTTTAATTGTGAATTGCAGGGCTGCAAAGCTTGGAATGACTCTAGAATGGACAGATGATGGAGTAAAAACAGTTATGGGACCTATTCCAGCAATCAAATTTGATGAAACTAGGCAACGGAAAATATGGTTTAACAGCATGGTGGCAGCATATACTGGTTGGGAAGATGCAAGAAACGACCCTGTGAAGTCGGTGACTTTTGGGGATGGTACACCATTACCAGCACATGTCATACACGACTGCCTGAAAATCTTGGAGGAGGAAAGTGTGGCGATACCATGGCAGAAGGGAGATGTTTTGCTGTTAGATAACTTGGCAGTCCTTCATGCCCGGAGAGCATTTGAGCCACCTCGTCGGGTTTTAGCTTCTCTTTGTAAATGAAAGGAGAATATTGTTATGTTTTCCCTTTTCGTGGTGGCACTTATCAGTGCATTGTGTATGAATGATAAGAAGCTGTATTCGCAGTCTTATCTCAACCTTAAATAAAATAAAGAGCTACATCTTATTATTCTGCTAGTATATCTCCCTTTTTCAACGTGCTCTTAATGTGTATAGGCCTTTTTTTGTAATTTTACACTTTATAATTACTGCTACTGCTACGTTTACCAAACACTTTTTTTAGCAAAAGCTAACTGCTACTGCTTACTGCTTGCTGCTACTGCTTATTGCTTGCTATTGCTACATGTCACCAAACATACCCAAAGAGAGATTGATATTTTCTCGCAGACATCTAGTTGACAGTATTACTGAGGGGGGCGTTCCCATTACTAACTGCAAACACTTCAAAAACCTATTTACATCTGTTCCAACATGCTTGATACAGTATCTGATATGACTAAGGATACATTCTCCAAGGTTAGTCTGTACCATCATTGTACATAAGCCAGTTAATGCTAGACGTCCGATGACTCAAGAGCTTTGCGAAAGCTATCCAAACCTTCGGAATTAAACCAGTCTTTCTTCATCTGCAAATGCAGAGATAAAAGGGAAAAATAATTCAGTAATAACTTAAATTACTAACAGCTATGAAGTTGCAAAATATATTGGTTGACTCTGAAATGTCAAAGGACGAGCAGTAGAAGGTGGCAATGAACTTACAAAATTTGGGTATCCACCAGATGTGCTAAAACTTTCAGGGTGAAGAAATTAAGAATTTATTTATAAAAACAATTCAAATCTCAATTTGAGTAACAAATACAACTTCACAAACTGATCTCAATCAGCAAACCAAAGAATAAATCTATCCACCACGTATGGATCTATAATCTAGATTGATTATAGTTCTATTACAAATGAAACTCAATAAGATCAAGATGATCTAAAATTAAGGTTTACAATGATTTAGAGAGAGAGATGAGCGTTTAGAGAGAGAGAGAGATGGTATCAAAAGTGAAGACTCGGGAAAAGACCCAGGCTTTTATAGCATTGACCCAAACCGACTTAACACTTCTTCATTTTAACAGGAACGGCCCTCCATCTTTCTTACTCTTGCCATATAGCTCAAAAACCAAACTTGACATAATAAGTCCCTATTTTAACATCCCTTTTCATCTCAATCTGGTAAATATCAAAAACATTCCAAGAGTTTCCAAAAAACTTTTATATTGTAATGTACCAAATCCTTTGGTAAAGATATCTTCAATTTGATTTGTAGAATCTACTTTCACAGTTTTAACCACACCTTTTAAAATCTTTTCTCTAACAAAATGCAAATCTATTTCAAGATGCTTTGTTCTTTCATGAAAAACAGGATTGGCTGCAATTTTAATTGCAGAGTTACTGTCACAGTGAAGATTAACAGGTAAAAGATTTTCAATTTTTAAATCTTTTAAAATCCATATTACTTCACTAGTAACTGAAGCAAGAGCTCTATACTCTGCTTCAGTAGATGATTTAGAGAGAGTGTTTTGCTTTTTACTTTTCCAAGATATTAAAGAATTATTCAAAAAAATACAATAACCAGATTTCCTGGTAATAACACACTTAGCCCAATCAGCATCAGACATACCAGAAGTCTTGACAAAATGTATTCCCAAACCTCGACAACCTTTCAGATATCTCAATATCTTAAAAGCAGTTTTGAGATGAGACTTAAGAAGAGAATGCATAAACTGGCTCAAACAATGCACAGCATATGAAATATGAGACCTAGTGTTAGTTAAGTAAATAAGTTTACCCATTAACTTCTGATAATCAGTAATATTCTCAAGAACTAGATCACATGTTGTAGCTTTATTAGAAATGACCAATTTAGATAATAAAGGAGTATCCAAAACATACTTTCTTTGATTAAGACAAATACCCTTATCAGTATCAACAACTTCAATTCCAAGAAAATATTTAAGTTTTCTCAAATCTTTAATCATAAACTTAGATTTGAGAAAGACCTTAAATTTTTCAATTTCAGCAACATTATTACCAGTAATAATAATATCATCTACATATACAAGTAAAGCAAGAAAAACATCCTTATTAGTCTTAGTAAAGAGAGAATAGTCAGACTTGCTTTGACTGAAACCATTTTCAATCAAAGTAGAAGTCAATTTAGCATTCCATTGCCTGGGTGCTTGCTTTAACCCATATAAAGATTTTTTAAGCTTGCACACCTTGTTACCTGAAGGAAAATATCCTTCAGGTGGTCTCATATAAACATCCTCATCTAAATCACCATAAAGAAAAGCATTGTTCACATCAAGCTGAAAAATAGGCCAAGACTGAGAAACAGCAACATTCAATAAACATCTAACAGTGACCATTTTCACTACAGGAGAAAAAGTTTCCTCATAATCAATACCTTCCTTTTGACCAAAACCCTGAGCCACAAGTCTAGCCTTAACTATCAATCTCACGCTGGAATGTGAAACTTAATCTTAAAATCCATTATCTATACTACCAGGAATTTTTTTCCTTTAGGAAGATCTACAATTTCCTAAGTGTCATTCCTAAGTAAAGCATTCATTTCTTGATTCATAGCATCAATCCAATGAGGAAATTTAGAAGCTTCAGAAAAAGACTTAGGCTCAAATTTTTTATTTAGTTGAGTAATAAAACAATAATTTTTAGAATTAAACTTGGAATACCCAACATACTTTTCAATCCCATATTTAACCTTTGAATACACAACAAAATCATTGTAATTTTTAGGAAAAACACTTTGTCTAGAAGACCTTCTTAGATTTTGATTATCCTGAGAAACAGTATTTGGATTTTGATCCATATTACCCTCAGAAAAAACATTCTCTTCAAGTGTGGTAACCTCCTCATTCTAAGTGGCAAAATTGTTATCACTGCTATCAGCATCATTTCCAGAATTGATTGGAAAATCAGCAGTGACAGAAATTCCACCAGACTCAGAAGAGCTGCTACTAGCACTATGTGACTTTTTATTGTCACAATTCAGATTAGGGTCTACTCTCTCATCATCATTGGGTATCTTAGGATATTCAAGGTCAAAAAAGTTTATATGATTAACATCTTGAAAAACATTTTCAGTAGCATCTTTTATTTTATCAGAATCCTTAAAAGAATATATGTTCTCAAAGAACTTAACATCTCTTAAAAAAAATGAACTGATGCTTATCAAGACTATATAACCTATATCCCTTTTTAACACTAGAGTACCCAATTAAAACATATTTTTCAGATATGCTTCCAAACTTATCACTAGAGTTGACAAGGGTAGCAAAACACAAACATCCAAAAACTCTTAAATGAGAGAGAGAAGGACATTTTCTATATATCATCTCATAATGAGACTTTCCATTTAGCACAGAAGAAAGAAGCCTGTTAATAAGATAAGTAGCAGTTAGAATACATTCAGACCATATCCTCAAAGGAATACCCTCTGAAACATAAGAGATCTAACAACATTTAAAAGATGTCTATGTTTTCTTTCAGCAATTCCATTCTATTGTGGAGTATATGCATAGGAAGTTTGATGAATAACACCTTTATCAGCACAAAACTTACTAACATATTGATTAACAAACTCAGTTCCATTATCATTTCTGAAAACTTTGATTTTCTTATTAAACTGATTTTCAATCAGATTATAAAACACAGTTATAAAGTGTGAAACCTCATCCTTAGATTTAATCAAATACACCCAAACTGCTCTTGTGTAATCATCCACAATAGTTAAAAAATATTTATACCCTTCAGAACTAGTAACCCTATAAGGCCCCCATAAGTCCAGAATGCACAAGTTCTCCCAGAGAACTTGATACATAATCACTCAAAGGAAAAGGTTCCCTAGTTTGCTTAGCTCTCTGACAAACCTCACAACACAAATCCTTGTCAGCTTTATCAAAATTCAAGGATTTCTTTAAAACATTCATAACAGGTTCTGCAAGATGACTTAATCTACAATGTCATTCATATTGAGATAGAAAACATTGAAAACTTAGGTTACTCTTATTAATCCTAGTACCTTGTTCATTATAGTAGTATAACCCTTCACACTGATCACCAGTCCCCAGAATATTTTTCAGATTCAAATCCTGATTCACAAAATAACATTTACTTTTATCAAAAACAACAAAAATCTTGTTCTCTTTTGCCATTTTATGAACAGAAATCAAGGTGACATAATATTCAGGAATCACCATCACATCATACAATGTTAAACCATTAGATAACTTAAGATTTTCAATCTTAGAAATAAAAGCCTCTGTCCCATTGAGATGTCCAAAATTTATTTTAAGATGAGAAATATCAACAACATTATCTAGTTCTTTATCAGAGTAAGTCATATGTTGGTTAGCTCCTGAATCAACAATCTTTCCATAATTAACCAATTTTGGTTTAAAATTTATATTTGAACAATAAAACTTATTAAAAAATTTATGAAAAATAGAGCTTTGATTCAAATAAGTACCTGCCATATTGGCCTGCACATTATTTCTAATTTTATTGTCTTTGATAAGAGATAAGAGAGTAGCCATTTGTTCATCTAAAAAATCAGATGATGAACTTTTTCCAACATAATTATTATTAGAAATACCTTGTTTTTTAAAATTTTAACCAGACTTTTTCTTTCCAAAATTAGCAGGGTATCCAATGATCTTAAAACATCTATCAATACTATGCCTATTAAAACCACAATTTTCACACACCAAACCAGAACCCCCACTTGTCCAGTTGTTATTCAAACCAGAACCCTCACCTTGTTTATTATTATTAACATTATTAGGCCTTGAAGGTCCAACATTGAAATTTTAATTATTTCTCTAAAATTTTTGGCTATAAGGCACATTAGACACAAAAGCAGAAGCCTGGTTCCTTTGAGAGGAACCAGCTATACTACCAACAACCACTCTGTGAGACTCCTCACTAGAAATGGTAGCATATGCACTTCTCACATATGGTAAGGTCTCTCTAGACATGATAGAGCTTCTAATTTGCATATAAGAATCATCTAAGACCATAAGAAATTGCATTAATTTCAACAACTTGATTAGTTTTCTAAAACCTTCAGAATCATTACAACACATTTAACAACTCAAATCATAGCATCAACTAGATTCCATAAAGCATTCAACAAATATAATAATCAGCGAAAAGAAGAACCATTCTATAAAGAGTATTAATTTATTATGCAAACCAAACATTATCGATCCATCAACTTTGTCATAAGTTTTTTTTAATTCTTCCCAAACATGTTTAGCCCTTTTTGAAAAAAATTGACCCAAGAAAAGTTCCTCAGATATTGAATTCAAGATCCAACCCAAAACAATTGCATTCACCCTATCCCACTGTTTACCAAGAACCTCATCTGTATTAGATCTTTTACAAGAACCATCAATAAAACCAATCTTATTCTTTCCTTCTAAAGCCAAAAGCATAGCACATGACCATACTTGATAATTTTCAGTTCCCTTTAGTTTTATTGAAACAACAATAAAAGCAGTAGTATCATTAGGATGCAAGTGTAATGGATCACTAATATCTAATTTACTTATTCTGGTAACAGAATCATGAATATCATCATCATGATCAGAATTAATAGGAGTAGGCTCAGAATTATGAACAGACATAATGACAAACTAGAAAACAAACAGAAAATAAGACAAACAATCAAGAAAGGAAGAAAAAAGTCCCTAGCTTTCCTTACCCACTCAAGGGGCAATCAAGGCAAACAAACTCAATTACACTTATAAGAGAAAGAGATAAAGAGGTGTTACAGAGCTTTTGAATGATATGCACGAAAAGCTATACAAACCGACTATCTTCTTGATTCACTTAGTCAAGAAGGCTGGCAAATTAGATCAGCAATAAACACACATAAATCACCAGATCACATAAACCTTAATCCTCAAACTAAGAGCAAATCAAACCCAGGACATCCCAAATGATTAAGCAACCTTAATCACCAACCAACAACTCAGAGAGAGTATTTTAATCAAGATCCATGAAACCCTAGTTTTTCAAAACTAAGGTTTCTAAAATTAACAAAAGATCAAAGCAATTAAACCACAAATCTTACAAGAAAACTGTTTTAATCGAAAACTGATTAACAATTTTTAAAAACCCCTAAATTTTACGAAACCCTAATTAATTTTTCTTTTAAAATATTCAAGCAACCTGCTCTGATACCCAATGAAGAAAATTATGATTCTTATTTATAAAACAACTCAAATCTCAATTTTGAGTAACAACAATTACACAAAACACACTTCACTGATCTCAATCAGGAAAAACAATCTATCCACCACTACTACTCAGGTGTGGATCAACAATTTAAATTAATTATTGTTCTATTACAAAAACAGAAATAATAAGATCAAGATGATCCAATCAACTAGGGTTTACAACTTTTTAAAGAGATAGGAGGGTTTTTAGAGAGAGAGAGAGAGAGCGTAATGAATAAGAAATCAGGAGAAGACTCCCGATTATATAGCTTTGACTCAACACCGACATAACACTTCACCAACAATACAGGAACAGCCCTCCATCTTTTACATCCTTGACATATAGCAAAACAACTCTTATCTGCTATATCTGAAAGAAACAAACTTGACACAATTAGTCCCTAAACTATTATACCAGGTGAGGAGGTATTTTAACACTAACAAAGGCCATGAATGTCGTTATTAGGGCAAGAGCATAAAATTTACTTTCCTCCTGATCTATTTGTCGTGGAACCTGACATTGTTTAAGCATGCATAAAATACGTAAGCACCGAACATATCACAACTAAAGTAAATCGCGATTCGGCCCATTGTTAATGGATCACGTTAAGAAATATAGTGAAAATGCTAATCACCTTAGGAACCAAAAAGGGCATTTTAGACACCAGTCTTTTATCTTCTTTCCTCTCTGAAAACCCATAGATGTCCAAAACAAATCTGACAGGCAAAATTAGACATAAGAACATGATTAAAGTGGAACGAGAACAGGTCAAATATCTTGTGTCACAAATCTACAGGAATAAGAATTGCAGAAGGTAGATTACTAAAACTTAAACATTACTTTCTTATTGCAGTTTCAAGCTGCTTTGAGTGATCAGCTTTTTCTAGCGAGTCCAGCAACAAGATGCAAGGAGTCTTCAGTTTTGACCCAAAGCTTTCACCAAAGTGACAGAAGATCAAGACACTCCAATGACCCATGCCAAAAACAACATCTTGTATCACCATATACCAGCAAAACTTATACATACGCCAAATAATTTTACTCACCACTGAAAAATAAGAACAAACACATATTTTCTACAAAATATGTCTTTCTTCTTGATCCAGTTCAACGCTTTTTCTTTGTTGGAGTCATTCAAGTACAGATTATACCATAATGGATCGATATATGTGAATGAACTCTTTTTATCTTCTGAAAAGCTGAGCCATAACTACCAACACTGTTTAAAAAAATTTATAAATGATAACACAAAACAAAGTATTCGGTACATTTATACTCATATTGTTCTTATTCATTTGTCACATACAATGTATAATTGTTAATAAAAACCCATAAGTTCCAACAAACCATGTAGCTACGGGTCACTCTTCTTTGACCAGTATTGGTGCTTGAACTATGGTGATCTTGAGAGTTAAGCTCTTCAATAAGGTAAACATCAGACTCACTATCCTCGTCAACTGGGCAATACTGAGAGTCGCTGACCTCATCAACTGGGCAACCGTGAGTTTCGCTTATCTCATCAGCTGGGCAATCTTGAGAGTCGATGACCTCTTCAACTGAGAAATCTTGAAGGTCGCTGACCTCTTCAACCGGGCAATCTTGAGGGTCGCTAACCTCGTCAACTGGGCAATCTTGAGGGTCGCTAACCTCTTTAACTTGACAATTTTGAGGGTCGCTGACCTCTTTAACTGGGCAATCTTGAGAGTCGCTAACCGCTTCAACTTTTCTTTTTTCACTAATTTTTTTAGTTGAATGTTGATGTGGATGCATCAAGTCGACTATCCTGAAAGTAATTTGTAAAGTACTTATATGTCAGTTGCCACATAATGGAAAAAAAGATTGTAGATCAAATAACATATCACTGGATACAGCTTATAATTCTTAGCATTTAATCACATATGCAGCAATAGTAGTTGGTGAACCACTCAAAGGTGGCCTTATAGCAAAGGAAGTTGTGACTATCACTTTAAAGTATGTGAGGTCTCAAGTTTAATTCCTGCTAGGTGCAAACAACCTTGAAGTGGCCACGTCGACCTCCTGAAAAGGGAGGGCTTTACCTGGTTTGAGTCTGTGTGGCGATGGGTCCAAACCCCGTGGATTAGTCGGCCATAAGGTCAAAAACCATGGTTACCCAAAAAAGTAATCGTAGTTTGTGTTTGCAATTCTATACCAACGTTGATTTCTACAAATAGTAGTAAATCCTAACCTGTGAGCCATGACTTTCTTTTTGCTGTTGGACACATTAGAGCTTTTACTCAAGGTTCGCCATTTGTCCTGCACACACAAATGTAATATAATAAATCCATAGCAGGCGGAAAACTAGTCACGAAATTTCAGTGTATAAATAAAAAGTTCATAGAAGGTGTATCTTGCAATTAGGTAACACACCAACTTTTGCATCTCTTAAATGAAACTAAACAATTAAACAATGATTGTGAACATCCGTATGCACGTTGCATCTAGGGATCATGAAATGAGTATATCAAAAAGGGATAATCATAATTTGGTCGGAAAATTGTAATTTGCATACTCCAAGCGTCGGATTGGTTAGAAAGCATGCAACATATTTATATGCAAGTTTTAACAGGGCTTGCAAGTAAGCAACTTGTAAAGGAAAAACAGAAAATATGACAAAAAATGAGTAAAAAAGGACCTTAAGATTGATGTTTGATCGATTAGCCAAGGAATAAGTGAATTGGTAATCGGTGAGAATAGCAAGCCAATTGCCAAAGAAATGCTTTTCAACACCAGCACACAATGCGTCATCTTCCTCAGCCGTCCACTTTTGGTATCATGGAAGTAGGGTTGGCGGTGGAGGTGAAGGTGGATGCATCGAATCATTTATCCTGCAAGTAATTCGTAAGTCAAATATATATACCCCTAAATGGATATCATGACCAAGTTGCATACACTATCCTGCAACTACTTACTAGTTTTATATCACATATGCAGCGGTATCAGTTTGGGATGGGAATCTATACAAACATTAAATTCTATAAGACTACTATTTATTTCTCTTCACTAAGTTCGGTTTCTAATCACCGAAATTCTTCGATCAGTTGAAGATTTTAGTTGTCAAAATAACTTAAAAACTGATGTTTTACTGCATGTTGCATAAGGGGTATTAGTAGTTTGTAATTGTGATTCTATGCCAATCTGTATATATCTAAACCACATATAGCCTAAAACTGTTATCTTCCATAATCCTGGTAGCCTGTAAATTACATGAGATCCGATTAACACCATGGTAAACTCAAATTACCAGATCATAAAACAATGAAATGGCATTGTATCACGAACTTCAAGATTTAATTTGACACATGATCATTGCTCTATATGATTGTATTTCTAGGTCCAGTGTCATTAAGGTATTAATTACGTGCATAACAAGATGGAACAACTAATTTTTTGCTTCATCTATAACCGCATAAATTAAAACATGAAAAAATACAACGGAAACAAAGTGGTTGTGGACACCATGGTTACTAAGACTAGATAATTTTGTAGCGGGAAGCTAGATCTGGAAGTGTTAGTACAAAATGTGTGATCGGGTACTGATTGGACTTAGACTGCTTGTTGGATTAGACCTTCAAGCTCTCTTGGGATTAGATCTTGTACTAAACAAAGTAATTGAGACGATTTTCTGCACAAGTGAAAGTAAACCGTTAGCCATACCGTGGGGATGGACCCCACCACGGTTAGACTCCGGCGTGAGAGTAAGAAAACATGTTGTCAGAGGTATGTATGTGTATTGAGAAAGGTGAGAAAATCGTACCATTTGTAGTGTCAGATGATTCCTTTTATAGGCGAGTCTAGTACTAGGGTTTCATAGTATTTCGCCTATAATTGTAGTAGCCGGAGTGGGACCCTTGTCGGGTAAGGGTCCGCGGTTATCATGACTGCGGATGCAGATTCCGCAAACGTTAGTTGATCCATAGATGGCCTGCGGAAGCGGCTTGTGACCAATCCGTGTTCGTCTTGTTGCATCTGGGTCGTGCCTAGTGTGGCTCTGGGCTTAGTTCCGAGCCCGTTATGTAATGGTACGGCCCAAGCCCAAAGGCATGCCGTACCCATTATACACGTCATCAAGTCCCCCCATAATAGAATTTTTACTACGTGTGGCGTTGTGTTGCGTGCGGTGAATATTGCTAGACTTTGTTCTTTTAGTACCGCACGTTTTCCTTCTCCCGTGACCGTTAGCTTTTCCGCGAATTTTCCTCGGTTAGTTCACTACTAGAAATCATGCCACCACCAACGAAATATTACCAACAATCATCGACTCGTTGGTAAATTACTACTTTACCAACGAAAATAAAAAAAGGAGGATTTATAATTTACCAACGACATAATCATTGCTAAATCCGTTGGAACTTAGTTAATATTTAGTGGGAAACTTCCCGCTAGTTTTACCAAGTACATTTTCTCAATAATTCGTTGGTAAAATCTACAAACAATAATACCAACAACATAATTTCGTTGGTGAATTAATTTACCAACAATTTTTACCAACAACTTATTTTTTTCTTGGTGATTGTTTTATACTTTTGCTCAATAATTATATAAACTTTTGTAAATTTTTAATGGGTACTATTGATGATATGAAATCCTCCTTAATTCAATCGGGTTTAGATGCTCTGTGCGAGAAGTTTCATATTCCTCGTACTGTTCACCCTGAATTACCTGGACGTAACCATAGGATCCGAAATAGTCCCACCAGAAAAATCAGTGTTTATACTAGATTTTTTGATTTTTCCAATTATCGGATCCCATTTTCTCAGTTTCTTATAGATATACTTGAGTATTTTCAGATCAATCTGTCACAGTTGTGCACAACCCAAAATTTTCGGAATTTTAAATTACTATTTTGCCCTTTGACTTTTTGGTTCCGACTTGACTTTTGACTTTTTGACCTTTTACGGTCACATAAAAACGATTACCGCGTAGCCGGTAAAATTTTTGAAACGTATTTAAATAATAAATCATAATTTTGATTATTATCGCTCATCTGCAAATTTATTTTTAATTATCACTTTTTATTAAATAAAAATATTTAATAAATTCGTTGATATTTTATTCAAAGGCGTTTATTTAAAAACGCAAATGTTCAAAATAAAGTTTTATTTTTACGGACAAAGTTTACCCGCGACACCCAATGGTACCAAATAAATAATAATGATTTTTAATATATTTTATAAAAACATTTATAAAATAATAGTCGAGTGAATACTCATTTTTATAGGAAAAATGATTTGGAAAACAATGACGCAAGTTTCGTGTTTTGAATCAAAAGTTAACTAACCTAAACGAGTCCCGAACCACCGTTTTTTTTTATTTACACTTGTGGTCCCTGTGGTAATATTTTCACCATCTCCCCTCAACTATTACTCACTTGCCATTTTTCTTTTTCTTTTTTTTACAAACTTTTTTTTTGGGTATAAATAGAAACCAATTAGGGTTTCACTTCATTTATTCTTTGATATGCAAAACCTAGCCTCTCTTCCCTCTCTCTTCATGAACCGGCGCCGTCACCATTTCCGGCCAAACCTCGGCCAGCCGCCGCTGCCATCCACGACGCCACCCATCACCATCCCACCATCGAGATGATCTTCAACCTATCACCTTTCGTCCACCCTCACTCCAGCCGCTGTCACCACATCACCGCCATTGATCCACCGCCTCCATCCTCGTCACACCCCGCCGCCCTCCCAGCCACCACCATCACCGCAGCCACGACCCCCCATGGGTGCGTTTGGCTCACCGGTCAGTCACCCAAAAGGGTGCGTTTTTGGTTTCATATAAGCACCTAAGGGTGTGTTTGGTACAAACACTGTAGGGTGCGTTTGGACCTGGGTTTAGCTGAAAAACCACCATATGGCGTGTTTGGTTTAATGGCAACAGCCAGAAGGGCGTGTTTGTTTTTGGTTTTCAGATTAGGACGCGTTTGGTTTAGCCGAAACGCAGCAAGGGTGCGTTGGTTCGTGACAGCCACTAGGGTGCGTTCGGTTGGGTTTAGCAGCCCCGAAAGGGTGCGTTTGGTTGGTTTGGCAGCCCCGAATGGGTGCGTTTGTTTTGTATAATCGTTGCGAGATTTAGAAAGTTTAAAACCCGAATTAAATGGTGGTGTAAATTGATTAAATAAATATGGTATTAAGTATTTTTATTTTTGTGTTTTAAAGTCATTAAGGGGTGTTTGTTTCGTTGGACAGCAGCCCCAAACAGGGGTGTTTGGTTGGCTGTATAGCAACCACATAGGGTGCGTTTGGTTCATTATTAATAGCTAATAAGGGTGTGTTTGGTTACACATGTTTTTGGTAAATTGTTTAAGTTCGTTTAGATATATATTGAGGTATTTGCAACATGGATTTGTTTTAATGGAAACCAATGATGTTTTGGTAAAAATGGAAACGTCGTATAAACGGCAAGGTCATGCCGAAATTTCTAAAAAAATTGTTATACTTAGTAAATTTTCATTAAAGTTTATATTATTGTAGAAACCCGATAAAATGACAAAGTTATATATAGCTTTTAAGATTATTAAATTGTGATTTTACGATAAACCGATGAATAATTGAAAACCATACTTTTACAAACGAGATAACTATTTTAACTAAAAACCGTCAAGAAAAACTAAATACTAAATTATAAAATATTATTTTATAATTCTCGACTAATAGACAAAATAATAAGTTTTGTAAAAACTTTAAAAACGACCTTTATTTAATTCGTAACTTTAAAACGTGTGTTTACTTTTATGTACGAACTTTTTATTAATTTAATCAGTGACTTTTGAAAACGTGTCGAATTATATTGTTACCATTATTTTATCGCGCTTCTTATATAATACTTGTGAAGTATTACATATTGCGACTTATTCTTTTGGTTGTTTGTCTTTATTATATAATTCACCATATGAATTATATATTTTTCTTTTATATGTAATATATACGGAATATATTACATACTTTGCGTTTGCTTTTCGATTTATTTTATTTAACCAACCACCAAACTCATCCAACCTGAAATCCAAATCCCTTATCAACGTGTCGCGTTGATGTGCTCATCGGAAAACCCAAAATTCATCATCTAAACTAGTGGGATTTAGCCGTTAAGTTAAGCTGCATCTTCTTGGTCGAGCCATTCTGTTCTCCGTTTGTGCTGTGCTTATTATTTGCATTTCTGCTAGTTGCTCTGCAACATCAAGGTGAGTTCATAGCCCCACGTTTTACTTGTTTTACATATACTTTACTACTTTTGGGGTGAGAAACATGCTCGTTTACAAACTCGTTTACATTACTGAATTTCCAACTCGTTTATACGTTGATTACAAACTCGTTACATGATTGATGTCGCTCTCGTTTTTACTTATGGATTTAAGTGCTTTAAGCTTTTACGAAAACGTTGATTACTTTTACATTGGACACAAGTATTTTCTGTTATCGTTTCCTGTTTATGTGTTGCCTAAGTTTTTCTTACAAACCACTATTGCCTGAACTATCATGAACCGTTAGTCACCTATGACCAATTGGATTGGTTAAGTGAGCGCGAATGAATAAATAGATCTATTGGGACTAATTACCCCTATCTAGTTTGGTTCTAAATATGTTGCGAACAAACGGATATATGTCATGTCGATTGTGCGTTGTGCCTTGTGGTGATATTTGGTTTGGGACACCAGTTAAGGGCAGGAATACTATGTGGCATGATATGATATGCCCTGTTGTTATTAGCATCGGTGTCATGAGCTTAGCGCAACAATAAATACTTTTATGTGAAGTTGTATTTGTTATAACGGTCACATGTGCTTTGTATGTGAAATCGTAAACTGCTAAGATTGTCACATACGCTTTGAAATCTTGTGGTCCACACTAATTTAGTTGAACATTTCCAATTTCTAAACACTTTTCATAATACTTTGAGTGAAACTGTATTCACTAAACATTTTTTATCCTCATAAATGTTTTACTTAAACCTATGAATTCACTCAACTTTATGTTGACCGTTTTTAGCATGTTTTTCTCAGGTGATTAGCTTTGGACTTCTTGACGTGCTATGTGGATTCTACGTGCAATATGATACCCTATTTCAAGACTTATCAAAGTATCATACTCGTTATCTTTTGAAAACATAAATTTTGCTTCTGCAAAGTATCATACTCGTTATCTTTTGAAAACATAAACTTTGAGTGAAACTGTATTCACTAAACATTTTTTATCCTCATAAATGTTTTACTTAAACCTATGAATTCACTCAACTTTATGTTGACCGTTTTTAGCATGTTTTTCTCAGGTGATTAGCTTTGGACTTCTTGACGTGCTATGTGTATGTGAAATCGTAAACTGCTAAGATTGTCACATACGCTTTGAAATCTTGTGGTCCACACTAATTTGGTTGAACATTTCCTATTCTAACACTTTTATAATTATCTTGAGTGAATACTGTATTCACTAAAACATTTTTATCCTATAAAATGTTTTACTTAAAACCCTTTGAATTCACTCAACTTTATGTTGAACCGTTTTTTTTAGCATGTTTTTCTTCACGGTGATTAGCTTTGGACTTCTTGACGTGCTATGTGGATTCTACGTGCAATATGATACCCTATTTCAAGACTTATCAAAGTATCATACTCGTTATCTTTTGAAAACATAAATTTTGCTTCTGCTATCTTTTAAAACTAAATTATGCTTTCGCTACATTTTACTTACGCTTCGGTAAATGTTTAATTTCTTTTAAATATTGTAAAACTTATCTATTTTTAAATAATGCAACGAGTTATAATTTTCAAAACTTCCATTAGTGGTCGTTCTCTCATGCCTTGTGTTCAAAGTATGATGAAGTCACGCCCTCGGACACGTATTCCGTTCCAAGGCTCCCGTCTGGGGGTGTGACAGATTGGTATCAGAGCCAAGGTTATAGAGAACCAGGTAGATTATCTAGTCTGGTGATACAACCAGTTGTGATCTTTATGTGCTTTTATGTGTGCTTATTAGTGCTTTTGCGATGGTGTATAAAACGTGGAGTATCTTTTTACCTGTGTTTGCTTATGATATAGTTTATCTTTGCCCGCGTTTATCATTTGTAACACCCCCATTTTTACATTTTAGCAGTTGAAGATAATTTGCGGGTATTAATTCGATGATACAATTATCATCATCATAGAACACAAATCTTTAAAGAGACGTTGTTGGATAAAATTTAGTTATCATTCAATTTAATCAAGAGTTTTACAAAATGCAGGTCCAAAATCTAATCTTTCATGTTTTGGAATGATAACAGTTCAGCCACATTCGAGTACCATGCCAACTCCGCACCGCAAACTTGCTCAATTACATAAGATAAAAACATGCTAAAAATTCAACACAAAGGTTCGTGAAATTTCAATTAGGTTGAATGTAACTAGTTGAATACAAGTTATTGTGTAAATACTGGTATCTGCAGGGATTATTATCCATGGAGAACTTATTTTTCATGGAGATCATTAAAATAAAAACAGTATTATTATGGAGAATAGTATTATTACACTAAACTCATGTGATCACATAAGAGTTATTTTAAAGATATATTGGGAGAATATTACCAAGAGATATTTAAGATATTGGGAGATATTACCAAATTAAATATGGGGGAAGATACTACCAAAGGATATTAAAGTGATATTAGGAGTTTATTACCCAATTAAATATTGGAGATACTACCCACAAAGAGATATAATCGAGATATTGGGTGATTATACCAAATTAGTTATTTCCATGTACTTAGGGCAATAATATATATTTCAGAGATAGGCATATAGTTTAGAGCATAAACACTTGTATTAATGATATTTATTGTAGGTATCACAGATTATAAAGTATGTGAGTTATAATCATGAAGTCTTTGAAAAGTAATCAACATTGTTATCAGTTAAACGAGTATTTTAAAAAGTAGTTATGTAACAAGATGTATCCCCTCGCGGTGTTTGTGAAAACAATTTAAAAGAGATTGAAAAGCAGAGGGCTATGACATAACTGCCTGATATGTAGAGGTTATAAATATTCCAAACACAAAATGAAAGCAGACTACATGATTACAATTCTTAACAAGGGTAGGTTGATAAATAGCAAATGATAGTAAACTGCACACGTCACACAACCTGAGTAGTTATGTCAAGTCTTAGGAAGATTTTACATTTAGAAACTTTGGTTTACAGGAGTTATGAATTTGATGAGGGTTTGGAATTTCTGTGATCTCTGTTCGGGCCTTATAATCAGTAGTCATATCAGTAAAAGTTTGAGGTGTAGGGCACTTTAAATCAGAAACCCAACAACTCAGTAGAACGTAATACCAGATGAAACTAGTAATATGAAGCTCCTAGTATTGTGATATGATTATAGCCTTCCGGATGATTGGTTTTTAAGTGTTTTATTCAATATTGGAAATGTTTAGCACGAGAAGCTGTTATTTAAAGTTAATGCTCTGGTTAGGTTTTAACTTGATTTTATACTTTTTCAAATGTTACATTCTCTAGACCATTTGGGTTTGAAATTGCAATTTGGTCCTGGTGTTTGAATTTTAGACCTTTGGTCCTTCAACTTGGAATGAGATTTCAAGTAAAACCTTAGACTTTGAAAAGGACGTATAGACCCCTATAGTTATAACTTTAAATAAAATCGACATATTCTGTCCCTTTTGGTATATGTTTTAGAAAGTTACGATATATATCCCTTGCATGGATTTTATGTACAAAAACTTGTCCAAATTGCCATGCAAGCTTTATTTTATCATCTCTTTAAGACTTTTATAAGTTATTATATACTAAAATATGAAGTTTTAACGTTAGATAAGTTTAAAATAACGTATTCGTTAGGCTAGGAGCAAAACGGGTTCAAATTAGGTTTCAAACGAAAGCGCGGGTTTTAAGTTCAAATTCCTTCTTTATTTCAAAATAGTGGTTATTTTTCAAATTAGTTAAGCCATGCTAGGTAGTATTTTAACAATATTTACTTATTATAAACGTTTCAGTTTTAGAAACGCGAAATTAGGGTTTGGGTGTACGGTTTTGGACTAAAAAATGGATTAAAGGAGCATGGATTGAGTTATGAAACTTAAACCAAGAGTATATTTAGGATCATATGAACATTATAAGGGTGTTGTAGAAGATATAACTTTTCAGAAAATCATGGGTTTGAGCTTCAATGATCAAAAATGGTGGAAATGGGTCATTTCGGGTAGTATTTCCACTCGTACGCCTTGTATCTTTACTCCGGGGCTTCAATTCTTCAGGGCTTCACTTCTTGAACTTCTTTAATGATCCTAGGATCATAAGGGAGCAAAGGATTGCTTTCCAATTGGGTTTGAGGAGAGAGAGATGTGGTGCTGCGCGGGGAGGGGGGATGGTAGAGGTTGAAATGAACCAAATAAAAAGCTCCTTTTATACCCAATGAGCATTAGAGGGTGACTAAGGAAGCTTATGAATCTGATATAGGACGTGTGTAACAGCTAGGGGGTGATGTGTTGAAGCTACATGATGAGTCTTGAGGTCTAGAGGTGGTAGGATTGCAAGGTGGAAGGTTTTTAGGGGTGTTTGGGTGTTCGCGGCTGATTGGAGCAAAAAGAAGGCCATGTGCCTTTAATTTCGACCAAGAGAAGGTTCAAGCAGGTGGGTGAGCTGATACAAGGTGTCTAGAAGGAGTTTATGCAAGTTCCTTGCACATGGTTAGGGCTAAAATTGGTTAAAGAAGCCAAAAATAGGGTGCGGGTCTGTTTTGGTTCGAATGTTTTCAAGATGTCTTTCCTAAGGTACATTGTGTTTATTAATGATTAGGATACATGAGATAGATTATTAAGGTATGGGTTTAAGTTATTAGGCCAACAGATTAGCTAAATTGTTTGGGTTTAAAGGTTTAGAAATGAAGATAATTCGGGTGTACGGGTTCAACTAGGGCTCGTTTAAGAGTTTTCTTTACTTTATTGGGCTTATATTTTGCATACTCTTGATTAGGAATGATGGAATACAAATCCAAAGGCTTATATAAAGTCTTATCAATGAATTTTGGTCGTTGGTTTAAGTTATAATGGGTTGAAATTGAGAAAACGGGTCAAAGTTACAATTAGGGCATAATTTGGGTTTTTGGATTCTTACCGGTTTTTAGCTTTGATTTCTTTGTACATTGCCAAGTTATATGATAGATAATGATTTGTAAACTTATTTTATGAGTTTTATAATGGCCTTTGGTTGGTTATTTGGTATTAGAATGGTTTAAAATGAGTAAACGGGTCAAATGATCATTTAGGGTGCAATTAGGGTTTCTAGAATATGTTTTAGGTACAAGTGAAGTAAAATGATGAAGTAATGATGAATAATGATTGAATAGGATTGATATGAGTGTAAAATAAGTTATTTAAACTTATTTAAGTGTTGGTTGGTTATGTTGGATAACAAACCAGAAATGGGTCATGGTTTAAAAACTAGCTCGGTTTTAGGGTTTAGGGTTTTGAATTAGGGTTTTGAGTGCAAAAAGATGTATGAAAGCTTATGTAGGGAATAATTAGGGTTCATATATTGTAAAATGAGTATATTAGCTTGCTTAAGTGGTAGTGAAGAGATGAGATGGAAATGGAGGTAAAAGGCTTTTTTAGAGTTCATGCTCTATTGACATTGTACATTGAGCTTTTTAGAGATTTTGTACTTTGACTTGAAGAGATTTTTATTAATTGAGATATCATATTACTTGTCCATTATGCTTTCATTAGCTTGTGCATTCACTTAAGGAGTTAACCCTTCATGATAATGAGTTAAGCACCTTTTAGATATAACGTGCGAATAGACATTATAGGAATAATGTACCTTGTAAAAGGGATATGATGATATTGACTTGACATGTTATGATGTTTGCTTAACATATATGAAGATAGGATGGTCATAGATAGGTTGTGTGAGCTTGTCTACTTTAGTTATGACATACTGAGATATATAAGTAATGTAATAAAGCGAAAAATTTCCCCGCGTACAATTGTGATAATAGTAAAATAGGTTTTGCATTTGATGAAAATTCTTGGGTTGTTATAGTCTCCACCCCTTACAGAAATCTCGTCCCGAGATTTAATTGAAAGTTATAGTGGTATTGTTTAGAGATAGGTACTGGGTATGAATTTAGGTTAATCAAGGTCACAAGTTCACGTGTGTGATGCATTTATAATTATGTTGTACACCATAATTATAATTACCTCCTTTCACACGTCTACTTATTTTCAAGATCATACCTCTTGGTGACAGTCAATAGAATTTCTCTAGATTCTGGTAGAATCTGGGTGGATGGAATACATTGTGCTACTCAGATCGTAAGGAATCGTTATTCATTAACCTTTAAAAGTCAACATCAAATAAGAATACTATCATAAGTCTTTATCAAAATTTTCATACCTAGTGGTATTGAAATCATTTGATATTGCATATATTCTTGTGTGTTTCCTTGTTATTACGTTCACAGAATATAGAAATATTTTAGAAATACAGAGATATGAAATGAGTGGATGTCAAGGAATAAATTTTGAATTTGAGGGTGTTTCTAATCATGTGAGTTAGATTTTTGGAACATTGAAACAGTTGATGAAGGTAATAATGAAAATAAAGGTTAATAATTGATTAATGATTAAGGGATTGTTTTTACAAATAGGACTGAAAGACTTGTTTGTACGTATGGTATATACTAAGCTACTTATTTATTATTAGTCACTTACACAATAAAAGAAGGCGTCCAACTCCTTGTAAACTGAGAATTTATAAATTCATAGTTCGGGGATTTATAATTTCCTTATTCAAATGAAGAAGTGACCTAATTCATTTCAATAAGATGATCATAAATCATCTTACCTAAGCATAAAAATACAATATAGTAATGTGTAGAAAATGAATTGTTAGATAATATTCAGATGTTGATTGTATTGACGCCCATATAATCGAGGATGATATATTTTATGTTGCTAAGTATGAGTGATATTTGAGTTTGAACATTAAATAGAATTAGTAGAATTTGACAATCTGATGTGAGTTTTGATATCTATTCGATTACTAGATGTATCGGAAATTCACACTTTTTTATTTCATAGATAACTTTACATACGAATTCACATATGAAAAAAAGTGTTGATCTTATGTAAGTATCTTGTGGTAGAATAAATGTAACTGAGACGAGGCATTGATGTATTGGGGTTTTTAGTTTGAGGAAGATTCTGATTAGAGTTGACTTTACTCAAGAGTTGTTTTCAACGGTTGATTTTTGTCTCTGCAGTTTTGGTCAGATTGGAACCAACTTGTTGCAAGTTCGACACTTGGACAGTGCAATCTCCTGTGTTGATGCGGGTGCGTTTTTGTACACAAAAGGAAGGTTTCATGGTATCTTTGGGGAGGATTAGTATTAACAGGTTCTTGTTCTATTCTGATGGGTGTGGTAATCATCCATTAAGGTTGTGATTGTTGTGGTTATTTTGGTAGTTGTCATTTTTGCGATTGTTGAAGTGGTTATTGTTGTTGTGGTATCTGGGGTAGTTATTGTTGTTGTCGATGGTGTTTCTCTTATCTTCTAATTTTCGTTTATGATCATTGGTTTCTTGCACAGTATCGATTTTATTTTGATCCACTTTAACCATCTGGGTATGTTGATGGCTTCCTCCAAAGTTTGAGGTTTCGAGGCAGTAACATTTCCTTCAATGCTTCGAGGTAGACCTCCGATAAAAGCTTCCAAGAGTTTCTCATTGTTTGGCACCATGTTTGGACACAAGGTGGTTAATTCTTGGAATCTTTAACATAAGGTTAAGATCATTTCCCTTTACACTCAGATTGTAAAGTTCCTCTTCCATTTTTCTGATCTCAGTCCGGGGACAATACTTGTTTGTCAGAAGCCTTTTTAACTCAGTCCAGGTGGTTCGATTAGCTTGCTCTATTCCCATAGGTTGGGCATATGCATTCCACCAGGATAAGGCATCGTCAGTTAAAGTACCAGTAGCAAATGTTACTTTATTTTCCTCAGCACATCTGCTTCGAGAGAATACTGATTCGGTTCGTTCAAACCAGCGAATAAGGCCTACTGCTCCTTCCGTACCATTAAAGCAGAAAGGTTGACAGCTGATAAACTCTTTGTAGTTTCCCGTTTTTAATGCAGGAGTTCCAGTAAGATTACTAGCACTTGCCATGGCAGCTGTGTGCTTACCAGGGCTGCAGTAAAATCAGCAGTCAGTTGCCGGATGGCATCTAAAGTTATGGCTGGTGTTTCGGATGTTGACATCCTTTTGGGAGGCATCCTATCAACATAAGATAACACGTAATAAGAATGACATCATAAGTTTTAAAAAGTAAGAATGTGATGCTAAAGCACTTAGAGGTTATGGTATGATTCATGAAGACGGAGATAATGATACAAATGATGGAGATGATGATGGAAGAGAGAAATAAGTTGGAACACATAAGGTACGAAACTGATTTCCTTTTAAATAATTGCCTTCTTACTTGTACAATTAGTCAAGATTTGTCATGCACTTTTATTTTATACCACACATCCCGTGGCTTAGGATAAAGTTATTAACTAGTTTAAGAGTGTGATTCTTGAGCTGGTATTGACATCCTAAAGTCTACCTGCTTTGTTTGGTGACAGATATTGGATTTTCTCATGATTCGTTCAGATCAGAAATTTTGTAGTGAGAAAAGCGCATTCTTATCCTTTTGCCCTAAACTGCTTCTTTTGACAGTTCTGATGATCTGAGTACGGAATTTTCTTGAGTTGGTCTTTTTTAGGTAGTCACTATTCCTTCGTATGATCATTCTATCAATACGTCCTTCCTCTATTTTCTCGATGTGGTGAAGATAGAGTTCATCTAAGTAATTCAAAATATCTTCGATTTGTCCCTCATGATGTTTCAGATACATCTTATCTGAACATTTTCCTATTTCAAATATCTGAGGTGGGGTAGGAGTATAAACTGAGGAAGATGGTGATACCAAATCACAGGTTTGATTCCAGGATGAATTAGATAACGTAGTTGAGGAAGAAGATGAGGAACAAATTCGCTTCTTAGGTGGTAATAGTTCTTCAGGAACAAAGAAATATCGAGGATCAAATAGTAATGATGGTGGTAATACCGGAGATGGAGTCAAAATAGTTGGTGAGTATAGGATCTTTTTTTTTTTTTTTTTTTTTTCTTTTTTTTTTTTTTTTTTTTTTTTTTTTCCCCCTTTTTACTTTTTTTTTTTTATTTTTTTTTTTTTTTTTTTTTTTTTATTTTTTATTTTTTTTTTTTTATTTATTTTTTTAGTTTTTTTTCTTTTAGTTATGTGATGAAATAGTGTTCCCTTAGCATAAAATGCTTGTACGTCCTTCAAACAAGGATTATTGTAGAAAGATGAGAATACTGGTGGGATCATATTATCTGTAGAGTTTTCTGAAGAGTTAAAAGAACTGCTTCCTGATGAAGCTGGGAAATAATCCGGTGAAACCGAAGTATAGTTGAGAATATTCATAGAGGAAAAAGCATCCTCAATATCGGAAGTAGAGTGGTTGGGAGAAGACATCGTTCTGATAACAACCCAGTTTGTAAATAACATAAGTTATTAATGTAATAGTATAATAGATATGTATCTTTACTTACTTGTTCCGGAATGTAGTGGCACGGACGGGATTTGAGGCTGAAAAATGAAATGTGGTTATAGTTAAGGTTTTGACCTTGTTCTCTATAACCATGGCGCTGATACCAATCTGTAAACACCCACATTTTTACTAAAAATAGAGCGGCAAGTTAATTTGGGTATTACTTCATGGATAACAATCATAATCATAGAAAACAACTTTAAAAAGAGCGATGTTGGAAAAATTTAGTTATCATTCATTATAATCAGAGTTTTTACAAAATGCAGGTCCCAAAATCTAAAACTTCATGTTTGAATGATAACAGTTCAGCCACCTTCGAGTCCATGCCACTCTGTACCGCAACTTGCTCAATTACCTGAGATAAACATGCTAAAAAGTCAACACAAAGGTTGAGTGAAATTCATAGGTTTGAAATGTAATAGTTGAATACTTGGTTATAGTTGAAACATAATGGTATTGCAGGATAATTATCATGGAGAACATTATTATTATGGAGAACAGTATTATTACCCTAAACTCATGAATCACATAAGAGATATTAAAGAGATATTGGGAGATATTACCCAAAGAGATATTAAAGAGATATTGGGAGATATTACCCAAATAAATATTGGGAGATACTACCCAAAGAGATATTAAAGAGATATTAGGAGATATTACCCAAATAAATATTGGGAGATACTACCCAAAGAGATATTAAAGAGATATTAGGAGATACTACCCAAATAGATATTTCCATGTACCTAGGCAATAATATATCAGGATAGCATATAGTTTAGCATAACACTTGTATTCATGATTTTATAGTAGGTATCACAGGATTATAAAGTATGTGAGGTTATAAACTCATTAAGTCTTTGAAAAGTAATCACATTGTTATAAGATAAACGAGTATATAAAAGAGTTTGTAACAAGCATGTATCCCCCTCGCGGGTTTTTGAAAACATTAAAGAGATTGAAAAGCGAGGCTATGAACTCACCTGATATGTAGAGGTAATAAATATTCCAAAATGAAAGCAGACGACCTTATCACAATCTTAACAGGGAAGGTTGATATAGCAAATGATAGTAAACAGCCACGTCACACAACCTGAGTAGAATATGTCAAGTCTTAGGAAGATTGTACTTTAGAACTTTGGTTTAAGAGTTATGAATTTGATTGAGGAGTTTGGAATTATTGTATCACTGTTCGGGCCGTACATATTAAGAAATTCATTCAGTAAACGTTTGAGGAGCTAGGGCACTTTAAATCATAAACCCAACAACTCAGTCAGAACGTAATACCAAGATGAAACTCCTTAATATGAAGCTCCCTAGTATTGTGATATGATATAGCTTCCGGATGATTGGTTTTAAGTGTTTTATTCAATATCTGGAAATGTTAAGCACGAGAAGCGTTAATTAAAGTTATGTCTGGTAAGGTTTTAAACATGATTTTATACTTTTTCAAAATGTTACATTTTAGACCCTAGGGTTTGGAAAATTGCAAATAGGTCCTTGGAGTTTGCATTTTTACGACTTTGGTCCTTCAACTTTGAAAGATATACCAAGTAAACCTTGGACTTTGAAAAGTGACATAATAGACCCCTATAGTTATAACTTTGATAAAATGACATATTCAGTCCCTTTAGTTATAAGTTTTAGAAAGTTACGATATATATCCCTTGCATGGATTATAATTACAAAACATGTCCAAATTGCCATGCAAGCTTATTTTAACATTTCATTAGACATTTATAAGTTATAATAAACTAAAATATGAAGTTTTAACGTAACACAAGTTTAAAATAACGATTCGTTAGGCTAGGAAGCAAAACGGGTCAAATTAGGGTTTCAAAACGTAAACGCGCGGGTTTTAAGTTCAAATTCCTTCATTAATCAATAAAGTGGTTATTTTAACATTAGTTAAGCATGCTAGGATAGATTATAACAATATTTAATCATTATAACATTTAGTTTTAAGAAAAACGCGAAATTAGGGTTTCGGGTGTACGGTTTTGGATCAAAATGGAAAATGAGCATGAATTGAGTTATGAAACTTTAACAAGAGTATATTTAGGATAATATGAAAACATTATAAGGGTGTGTAGAGAAAGTAGAACATTCAAAACCTGGGTTTGAGCTTCAATGATCAAAAATGGTGGAAATGGGTCGTTTCGGGTAGTATTTCCACTCGTACGCCCTGTATCTTTACTCCAGGGCTTCAATTATTCAGGGCTTCGCTTCTTGAACTTCTTTAATGATCCTAGGATCATAAGGGAGCAAAGTATTGCTTCCAATTGGGTTTGAGAGAGAAGAGATGTGGTGCGAGTTGAAATGAACACATAAGGCTCCTATTTATACCCAAATGAAGCATAGATGACTAAGGAAGGTTATGAATCTGATATAGGACGTGTGTAACAGCTAGGGGGTGATGTGTTGAAGCTACATGATGAGTCTTGAGGTCTAGAGGTGGTAGGATTGCAAGGTGGAAGGTTTTTAGGGGTGTTTGGGTGTTCGCGGCTGATTAGAGCAAAAAGAAGGCCATGTGCCTTTAATTTCAACCAAGAGAAGGTTCAAGCAGGTGGGTGAGCTGATACAAGGTGTCTAGAAGGAGTTTATGCAAGTTTCTTGCACATGGTTAGGGCTAAAATGGGTTAAAGAAGCCAAAAATGAGGTGCGGGTCTGTTTTGGGCTCGACATAGTTTTCAAGAGTCTTTCCAAGGTACATTGTGTTTATAATGATTAAGGATAGATGAAATAGGTTATTAAGGTCTGGGATTAAAGTAATTAGCAAATATTAGCAATTCGTTTGGGTTAAAACGGATTAGAAATGAAGAAATGGGAGTACGGGTTCAACTAGGGCTCGTTTAGGGTTTTCTTGACTTTCTTGGCTTATATTTTGCATACTCTTGATTAGGAATGATGGAATACAAATCCTAGGGCTTATATAAAGTATTATCAATGAAGTTTGGTCGTTGGTTTAAGTAATATGGGTTGACATTTGAGAAAACGGGTCAAAGTTACAATTAGGGCATAATTAGGGTTTTCTGGATTCGTTAAGGTTTTCTAGGCTTTGATTTCTTGCACATTGCCAAGTTAATGATAGATAATGATTTGTAAACTTATTTTATGAGTTTATAATGGCCCTTGGTTGGTTATTTGGGATTAGAATGGTTTAAAACGAGTAAACGGGTCAAATGATCATTTTTATTTTTTTTTTTTTTTTTTTTTTTTTTTTTTTTTTTTTTTTTTTTTTTTTTTTTTTTTTTTTTTTTTTTTTTTTTTTTTTTTTTTTTTTTTTTTTTTTTTTTTTTTTTCTTTTTTTTTTTTTTTGTTTTTTTTTTTTTTTTTTTTTTTTTTTTTTTTTTTTTTTTTTTTTTTTTTTTTTTTTTTTTTTTTTTTTTTTTTTTTTTTTTTTTTTTTTTCTTTTTTTTTTTTTTCGTTTTTTTTTTTTTTTTTTTTTTTTTTTTTTTTTTTTTTTTTTTTTTTTTTTTTTTTTTTTTTTTATTTTTTTTTTTTTTTTTTTTTTTTTTTTTTTTTTTTATTTTTTTTTTTTTTTTTTTTTTTTTTTTTTTTTTTTATTTTTTTTTTTTTTTTTTTTTTTTTTTTTTTTTTTTTTTTTTTTTTTTTTTAGGGTGCAATTAGGGTTTCTAGAATATGTTTTAGGTACAAGTGAAGTAAAATGATGAAGTAATGATGAATAATGATTGAATAGGATTGATATGATTGTAAAATAAGTTATTTAAACTTATTTAAGTGTTGGTTTGGGGTTATGATGGATAAAAACCAAGAAATGGGTCATGGTTTAAAAACTAGCTCGGTTTTAGGGTTTAGGGTTTTGAATTAGGGTTTTGAGTGCAAAAAGATGTATGAAAGCTTATGTATGGAATAATTACAAATGTTTAATTTCATTTAAATATTGTAAAACTTATTTATTTTTAAACAATGCAACGAGTTATGATTTTCAAAACGTCCATTAGTGGTCGTTCTCTTGTGCCTTGTGTTCGGATTATGATGACGTCACGCCCTCGGACACGTATTCCGTCCAGGCCCCGTCTGGGGGTGTGACAGATTGGTATCAGAGCCAAGGTTATAGAGAACCAGGTAGAGTATCTAGGTAGAATATCTAGGTCTGGTCTATAACCAGTATGTGATCCTTACGTGCTTTCATGTGTGCCTTATACGTGCTTTTGCTATGGCGTATATGTGAGTATCATCTTGCTTTAAGCATGCTATGTTATGGGTTTATCTCTGCCCTGCGTTTATCATTCCTTGAGTTTATGTTGCTTGCGGTTATTGTTGCCCTTGAGCTCTATTTTTCTATGAGCCTACGTTTGTCTTGCACTTATCCTTCCTCTGCGGTTTACGTTCGCCTTACGTTTATTCCTCTATTTACTTATATGGAAGTTGTCTATATAAATATTAAACCTTTCTAAGACATTGTGGATGACACAATGGTCTCTAAAATTTGTCTAAGACATTGTGAGCGATGCAATGGTAACTTATTTTTCATAACCTTATACAATATCGTCCTACGCGAAACCCGTCACGGTTTTGTTTACATGGAATTATGTACGAATCTAAGTTTCACAAGTCTTGTATGGGCGGGACTTGTAACTGGAGGTTTAATATAGTAATTGCTATGTAAACTCGTTCTCGATCATAAAGATTTAATCATATTTACTTTAACCGTGTAATATCAGATTATTTTAAAACTCTATGTCGATTTTCCCTAATTGTTTCTCCCCGTCTCCGAAGACGAGTTTTAAACACTTATTGTATATGTTTCGGGTTTAATCCCAAACAAAACCAGAGCCCGGGTCCTAGTTAAATATCCCGCGCGTCACATTAAATGTGTAGGGGTATATATATATTTAGATATTTTCTAAATATCTAAATATATATAGATATTTTCTTTTTAGAAAATATCTAGTTTTCATTTTTTAATAAGTCTTTTTTCTTATTCTCTCTCAACTCTCTCTCATCTCTCACTCTTTTCTCTCTATCTCTTTTCTTATTTCTTGTTCTTGATTCGTGTTGTGATTTATGAAGTGAAGTGGTAAATCGGGTTCCTACACTATCGAAGCTAATACTGTTTATGAGGTGAGAATCCACATGGCTCGCGACTAAATAGATTAGGTCGTACGCTAGGAAACCAAGGTAGTAAGAAATGACAACAACAAAATAAATGACAAAAGGCGTTGAGAGCTTACATTGCTAAACCAAATTTCAAGGACACATAAGTAGCAAAAAAAAATTTTCCCTTCCACAACAAACGAAAGTTGCACCACACTGGACCATGCACTGTGAAGTACAATAACTACAAGAGTGTTGGCCATGTGAGTAGGAATTATAGGACACCCATTTCGATATTCAACTTAGAAGCCATAGTGGAAAATTAGAAATCTGAACCGTGTGAACCGTATTTAGGAGGTTAAAACTTGTTGGAGCTCTAACACCGTCAAAGATAACGTTGATGTTTAAGGAAAGATTTTTCCTTATCTAGTGAAACCTAAGTAGACTTAGACTGAAATCTCTAAGAGTTTTGCACTAGTACCTACCTGTGAATTTCGTGTATTGTGTGGATTTTCCTAAATTATTTGTTCAATTTATGTCATAATAATTTTGTCAGTTACACTTCAAATCTTTAGTAAATATATGTAAGCTACTCCTTGAGTCTGTTACCGTCTTACAACCATTTCGCTATTATTATGTAAACTGTCTTACTGTTATTAACTAACTGGATGGTATCCTATGAACTATTTTAGTGTCGTCTTATAAACCTAGTTGTCGCGTTATGAACTATTTTACCACCAGTTTACAAACCGTTTGCTGATAGCTTCTTGTTTATTTCAACACCTTATAAACTATTTTGATATCATTCCATGAACCGTTTTGTCAACATTTTATAATTATCTTACTATTACCTCATAACTTATTTGAGTATAAATTAATGAACCAACTCGTTTTCATTTTATAACCTAATTTACGGTTAATTATAAACCCTTTTGCTACCCTATTATAAATTATTGGGTTGTCAACTTGTAAACCATTTGTTACCTTTATATTATAAACCGTCACGTAACTTTCTCGTAAACTATTTTGTTATCGCCTCATAAAATATTTCCTGTTATCTTACAAAATACCTTGTGTCACCTTGTTTTCATTATCACGAACTGTTTTGCTACCTTATAAACTATATCGCTTACACCGTATAGGATTTAAAAAATATATATATATATATATAATAATAATTTGACAAGACGAGCACTTCATCGTTAGTTCTTAAATTATACATAGCTTGATCACCTATGTATAAATTCAGAAAGAACCATGCTATGCTGGGAGTAGTCACCATAAAATCTTTGTCAAAGTACCTTTATGTTCCATCTCTATATATATATATATATATATATATATATATATATTTTCTTTTTCTTTTTCCCTTCCCTTACATTGTCAACGAGATTATATTGTACTTGTGTTATATTAATATTTTGCGTGCGTATTCATGAGTCGTGTCAGTCAGTATTCGCATCCGTAGGCGTCATAACCAAGTAGCTTT
>BQNB010009433.1:18187-41594 GCA_026074375.1 Tanacetum coccineum | reverse complement strand
TTTCTTAAACTGTCATTTTTCAAGTGCTTATTTACCAGCTTATAATTGCTTTTCACAAAAAGTCGTAGTTACAAAAATTGCTTATTTTTATCAGTTCTTTAAGTCTGTAAAAAGAAAATTTTAAAAAAGAAAAGAAAAAGGGAAGAGGGGAAGTCAGGAGTGAGCAGGGCTCGAATCCCTGACCTCAACCCTCCTCAACCTTCTCAACACACACTCTGCTAACCAACTGCCCTTGGGACTTTCACTTGTCATCCTTTGCACCCTTTAATTATTATACACACTTTGGCAGGTAGGGCTTATTTCCTTATTTGCTTATTCTGCTGCTTATTTATAAGCTGGTATTCAAAGTTTGCATTTTTCATAGATTAAGCATGCTGTAAAGTATTTTGTGTAGTTTTTTCAGATTTTTAGAAAATTGTTTAGTATTTTTTATAATTTATTTTTATTAAAAACTTAAAAAATCATAAAAAAATAAAATAAATGTCAGAAAAATATAAATCTTTTTTTTTAAAAATTTCTTTTATTGTATATTTTCTAGGAAAAATAAATTTACATATGTAGGGTCATTTTTGCAAAGTTTCACTTTTTAAAGAACGGGATTCGTTCCCGTTCTTGTTTTGACTCGTTTTTTGTCTTAACTAACTCCGTTTTCGATCTAGTTTTTTTTAAACTTCGTTTTTAGTCACTTAGAACCCATTTTAAGTGAAAAATTCACTCTAGGGTTTAAATTGTGTAATTTAGGTTTTTGGCCCTCGTTTGTCGTACCCGTTTTAGTTTTAAATCATTTTAGCTTTCGTTTTTAGGTTTTCCTTAATTGTTTTTGCATATTTAATTGTAGAATCAGAAAAACCAATCATAACCTTGTTATATTCAAACATCAATTCTCAATTCGTCATTCGATTTTCAATTGCACACCTCGTTGGGACATAACGACCCGGGGAATCAAACTTTCAGAAACATATATATTTTATTGTCTGAATTCTTAACCAATCCTTGGTCAAAGGCAATTGGTTGGGATTTTCCTATATTATATATATACTATCACACGAATCAATTTTTGGCGCCGCTGCCGGGGAGGCTGTGAAACGATTATCGTAACGTTTGACAATTTGTGTTTGAATTTGTGAATATTTCTTTTATTTTCATAAAAATATAAAAAATACAAAAATATTTTTCATTTCTTTTTAGTATATATTTATAAAACAAGAAAAAACCAAAAATATAAAAACATTTTCTTAATCGAGAAATAAAATTCATCAATTATATAATACTTTCACTAAAGTATTATCATCAATAAATTCTCGAACCAAAGATTCAAAAACTTGCCTTTTGTGTCACTTGCGAGGTACGGCTCACCTTTGAAAGTTAAACAAACTATAAGAGGGGTATAAGGAGGGTTGTTCCAACGAACTACGACCCGAAAGGAGAAATAAGCTTCGCGCTATCCCTCTCCTCCGCTCCTTTGTGAGTTTTTCTTTCGAAGAGCTACCGTGAAGCTTGCTGATTATCAGGTTTAAGTTGTCTTATCTCGTTTTGTCCATTTGTAAAATATGTTGTTTAAAAAATTCGAAAAACCAAAAATAATCTTCTTTTTCTTCGTATCATTTAATTCTTTTCTTATCCATCTTTATGTTTAATTCTTATGACGTCATTCGATTATCGTTTGAATCCGATTTACGCGATTAAAGAATGCTCGACTTGTGGAGTTTTGTACACTGCAGACTTTTGTTGTTCAAAAAAGGGTCTTGAAGACAAGATTCTTGTTCCTAAACCCCTTCGAAATTGTGCAAGGTGTGCAAGGTGTGGAACCCCGGTTGATGGTCCGTATTGTCAAGGATGTGCTCTTTTACGAAAGAAATTTAAGGAAGATTTGTTTACATATTGTGTTGAAAATGAATTTTTCAAAGACCTTCAAGATACTTCCCAATCATCCGATGACAATACCAACGTTGTTAATGCTCCTCAAGAGCCATTCGTTGGTAATCAGGACCCCGGTGAAAATTCCTCACCAAGTCCTCCACACATTGACCATTGTTGTCACGAGTGCGGTGATTCGTTAGATGGAATCTTTTGTCGACAATGCACTTGTAAGTCTTGTGGGAAAGGTGCTCATTACGGTTATAATTGCCCTCCGAGAGTTCCGATTATCTCTAATCCGGAACCATGCAAAAATCAAACCATTGATGAGCCCCTACAAAACTTGCAAAGTTTGCAACAACAATGTCTTCTTGGTACATGCCAAAAATGTGGTTGTAATGAATACAATGGAGTTTGTTTTTATTGTAAAGTTGGAAATGGAACACAAATCAATGTTTCAACTCCGTACTCTTCTAACGATTCTCCAAGTGTTGCAAACCATCCTCCACAACCACAATACGTACCATACTCTCGTGAGTTATGTGGGAACGATTCTCATTACGGTTACGATTGTCACCCTCAGGTCCCATTTGTCTACAATCAGGACCCATGTTTCAATCAACACTTTGATTATTTTCCACAAACTTCACCGAGTTTTCCACAACAATATCTTTGTTGTGAAAATTGCGGGGGTCCTCATGAAACCTTCCAATGTCAACCAATGAATGAAGACTATTATCATAAGCAAAATTCTTGCTATGATTCAAATTCTTTTGGTTTTGACCAAGTTCAACCCCCGCAATATACCGTCAATCATCCAATCTTTAATTCTCAAAATGACCTTCTCTAATTCTCATAATAAAGCTTATGAACAAATGACAACCTTAGAGATTTGGTTGGTCCGAGCTATACAAAAGGAAGGAAGAAGAAAAGCGAATTGCGGAAGAGCAAGCGGCTAAAGATCGATATTGGAAGATTCCCATTTGCTACGATGATGACGAAGACGATACCATTGCAATCACACCCGTTTTACCAATCGAGGAACCCGATAACTCTCTAAGTATGGGGGACGAGCATCTTGACACTATTCCAACAACGGAATCGGACGAAGTAATAAAGTCTAGTGTTGAGGACCTTGTCCCAATCCCCAAGTAGTCCGAGGGTATTCCCGAACAAAAAATGTGTGATGTGCCTCTTTGTGAAAATACCACCCCTCTTAATGCTCTCAATGAACACTCTGAGATTGTTGTCAATTCCAACGATGATAATTCTTCGAGTGATGACGATTCTACCTACGGTGAGGATATCGAGTATGTCGATGCATCACCTCCCGATGTTGAGATCGTCAGCTTAGAGGTGGTGGAGATTGTTGATCCGGAAGTTGGAAGGATTGATGATGACATTCTTTTAACAATCAAAGACGATATCCTTCTTGTAAAATTGTTGAATGTCAATATTCATATTGCTAAGACGATTCATTAAAATAATCCTACTCCATCTTCCGAAGTTGTGATCAGTCACCTCCACATTCACTAATCTTTTCTTGAGGAGACTAACTCTTTGATAATTCAATTCCGAATCGAAACTTTTCGCTTTAATCTAGAAGAGATTAGTAGTGGCAGTCCCACTACTCGTTCTGATTTATCTCTTCCTGATTATAAAGCTTTCTACGTTGATAACGATCATTTTAAAGAAAGGAGTAGTGGCAGTACCACTACTCATGTTGATTTTTCTCAATATGATTCGTTTATCTTTGATCTTTCGAATGATCATTTTCCTCCTGACGATAGGAGTGACCTTTATCATGAGGAGTTCACCGATGAACTCACTTACATCATGCCTTTCCCGGAACTTGAATGTTTCAAATTTAAGATTGAGCCCGATCCGGGAGATTTGACTTCTATTGACCTCGGGATTCGTAAGAATGTGTCTACAGCTAATGTGAATGTACCATTAGAGGATGACCAATCTTCTCTCTTCGCTTATGTTGTATGGATCTTTCTTGCTTTTCTCACGTATCCCGTTGTCCCTCCATATCTTCTCTCCACCAGGAATGAAGATACCATTTTTGATCCCGGCATCTCAATTTATCATTCTTTTATGCCGGATGTATCTCATCGGAGTGGAACTTTCATGAAATTCAATGTTTATCCAAACCACTTGAATGAAAGTCCGATGATGATTTTATCTTCCACTTGCTTCCCCATGGACCAATGAATTCGGGGTCGAGTCGAGCTTGTGACTCGGTTAACAAAAACAAGGCGCTTCGTGGGTGGCAACCCATGCTTATCCAGTCTATCTTCTTTCTTTATGCTAATAAGTGTTTTGTGTTGTGATGAGGCTCGCCTCTTTTATTATTCGTGTTTGTATGTTTTGTGGTTTATTGTCCAGGATTTCCCAGATTGTGAAGACTCTCGGTTTTGTCCTTCACTCGAGCTTCACATCCTCAGCTTCATTTTGGGAATCCGATATCCTAATCTTATCGACTAACGTTTTTCTTTTGGCACACTTAATAAACGGCCTTAGATTTACGTAGGTACCCCTTTTAAAACATCGAGGACGATGTTTAGTTCTAGTATGGGGGGATCTTCGATTTGATTGTGCCTGCAGTCGTTGTTGTCACGTAATCCTGTTTTTACCACCAAAATTTTAGCAAAAATTCTAAAAAATGAAAAAATTTAAAAATTTTCAAAAATAAAATAATTGTTTTGTCACAGTTTTTGACTTTTCTAATGGGTAGAATGAATATAAATTTTGACTCGATCGGGCGTGTTGAGCCCTAGCTTTGTCCCTTAACCATTTAATAAATGAAAGTTTATTAGGCTAAGCATTCGCGGATCCTTTTATTAGGGATTTTAAATTTGCGAAGAACAAGAAATGATAGTGTTATTTACAAGTAGGATGCTAAACAAAGATTATTTGAAAATCTTACACTTTTTCTCCCAGAAGCTCTTAACCTGACTAATAAACGTGCTTAATTTTGCTTTAACTTTAAACCGACGTTTTCTAAAAAAAAGCTCTTTCGGATACGAAAATATTCATCTTAGTTTAGCTTTATACTTGAGTTTCTAAAACGAAATTTTCTCTATTACGGAAATTATGTTGAAAATAATAATAATAATAATAATAAAAATAATAATAATAATAAATGATGAAAGTATAAACTGTGGGCTGATAAAGGTTTACTGCATCTTGCCGGCTCACAACCGATGTTGCAGTCTTCAAAACAAAGCCCATAGTGAATTAATAAATGCCAAAGTGCATTCGTAGGTGTTATCAAATAAAAGCCGTCGTCAGACTAAGTCACTACATCTTGTCGGAGGCGTGGCCGATGTTGTAGTAATGTAAATGATGACGGTAGTATAGTATATAGCAATAAATGACTAATAAGGAAAATTTAATGGTTAAGATTTCTTTTTCTAAACTCAAGTATAATTTTGAACTAAGAATAACTTGCTTTAAGACTTCAAAAGTTTGTTGGTTGCCGTTGGTTGATTATTTCTAGGAATAATTGCACCAATGAGATCATTAAATTTTTGATGTTTGCGTGCTTTGAGTAGTATTGTTTATTTAGCGGTAAATCTAAGAAATTCGGCCTAAAAGGGTGGAGTATCCCGCTATTACATTGCGAACATTCTCCTGTGGGGTCTCAACCTGATAACCTAAGTCGAACTCGGCTGGGATCTATCGAGAATATGCTGGTTGGTGGGTGATCTAGTCTTTTCCCCAGATTTCTTCAGAAATATCGTTATGCACATAAACTATACTACTTTCTAAAATTGTCGATCTAAATTTAACTTAAAATTAAGCACAATCACTCTAATTGAATAATTGTTGGGAGCGAAAAGTTGACAAGTCATAGTTATAAGTAGTGTTAGCATCTTTACTTGTACTTAACGGTGATTTCGTTTTTACGCTTAGCTTGGGACTAGTGAAAAATCGGGGACGATGAATTTATCCGTCAGGACATCCGTAGATTATTCTATGGGCGCTTCTCATTCTATGATCCCAGTGTTGATAAAATAAAGGAAGTCAAACAGGTAATTAAGAAAAGAAAAAGGAAAATCCAAAAATATTAGGGATAGTTAGTGTACATATAAAAAATGGTGAAAACGGGACTTGTCGAAGCTATTGATTCTTTAGTTCCCCTTGACGAACACTTAGCTACTTTTCGAGGTTATTAGTCGAGGGGGATCGAGATTCTTAGTTTTCTAAGTGTTTACTTCATAACATTGCGTGAGGACACGGCAATATCTTAGTATGGGGGATTTTGGTATGTGCTTAATTACACATACCATTTTCCATTAAAAACGGACTTAAATGACTAAAAACGTACCAAAAATACATCGTATTTGTATGTTTTGCATTTGTATTGTGCAGGAAACGGATATTCAAGAAAAGGACAAAAACAAAGCTAAAAACGGACAAAACCGAGCACGGAATGGAAAAGTGTGAAAAGACGAAGTCAAATCGAAGCCAAAAGTCAACCAAGTCAAAAAGTCAACAGGAAAGTCAACCCCGACAAAGTCAAAGTCAACCAAGTGAAGAAAATACAACTTAAGGGACTAAAATTGCCAAACCTCAAAGTTGTATTACAAGAATAAAAAGAAAAGGGCTGAATTTGCAATTTACTGAAAATATAACTCTAGGGGCCAAAACTGCCAAACCCCTAGAGTTGTATTAAAAAGGGACGAATTTTGCAATCAATATATATAGGTTGAGGGGGCATTTCTGCCAAACCCTCAAACCTATATCACCACAAGGACCAAGTTTGCAATCGACCATATTTCCATGAGGGACTAAAAGTGACAAAACCCCCAAACTCTTTCCCTGTTACTTGAAAACAGATTTTCCCGCCAACTAAAACCCAAGAACACCTCACGTGTTTCCCCCCATCTTTACCCTGCAACACCAACAACACCTTGGGTAAGACATCTCCCCCACCTCCACTATCACCACCTCCCCATGTATAATTGCCAAGTTGGCAATCCCACCACTTTCCAAACTTTTCGATGGCTGTGATTGACTCAAGAGAAGCACAAAAGAAATTAAAGGCTGGGATTAGTCTTAAAATCACCTCACACAACAAGCACAGTTGTGTTTTTGTCTCTACAAAGAAACACAGATGAAGGAAGGAAAGAGAGCACAAGAAGACATAGAAGTAGTATAAATAAAAGAGCTGTAAACAATAAAAGGGCATCCTAGTTTTTTTAAAAATTTGTAATCTTTTAAGTTTTTTATAAATTCTGTCTTTTAATTCAAGCATTGTACCCTGTTTCTGAAGTTAATAAAATTTGAGGTTTTTAAGATTTAAAATTCTGTTTTTATAAGCTCGTATTTTATTTGTTGTTTAAAGCAATTCTTAAGCTGCTTTAAGCTCTTTGAAACTCACTATAGCTATTTGTGCTTATATCCTTTAAGTTTACTCATAACTTAAAAGGGTTTAAGCCTTTTTTTCTAAAAACAATCACTTCAAAAACCAAAAATAAGCCACTGGAGGATGAGCCAGAAATGGATGGGCTTATTGGCTTATTCACTAGCTTATTTATAAGCAGAGCATTGTAAGTAGCTCCACGAGCCTTTTATACCCCCCCCCCCCCCCCCCCCCCCCCCCCTCCCCCCCCCCCCCCCCCTGTCATGCAAAAGGGCTTGTAAGATTCCATTTTAAGCTTAAAAAGCTCACTTATTATTCAACTGCTTAATTTCAGCTTATTTATGGTTATTTAGGTTCATGTACGCTTATTTTGTGTGTTTTTATATTTTTAGCTTATTTGTGCAAGTTTTAGACATAAACTGTCCAAGTTAGCCTTTCTTTTCATGCTTAATGTGTTTGCTTATTTAAAATGCTTAATTGTGGTTAAGAATTGCTTATTATTACTTGAGTTTGCTTATTTGTAATCTGTTTGTGAAAATCTTAAGCCAAAACAGCCTGTATAGTTTTTAAAATGCCTTTTGGCTTTTTAAAGGGGTGTTTGGCACAAGGCCAAAGTGGGTCAAAATGATAGTCTAAATGGGTTGGGGTCACTAAGACGGATTTAACTAGCTAAATTATGGTCTAATAAGTAGCTTTAATTAGTTTTTATAGTTTAAAACTCAAAAGTTAAGTTTAATATAGCTATAGTCTAAGTCTGTGGTAATTTTGTTTTGTAGATTTGCCTAATTTAATCATTAGCTTAAGGTAGAAATAAGTGCATATTTTTATGTCCATTTTGAATGTTATAATGCATTAGAGTGTAGTGTTTTCTTACTGCATTTGTAGTTTTTGTTTTAACAAAATCTGTCAAGATAAGTTTCATGTTATAAACTGTCACTTTTTAAGCTCAAGTTTAGATAAGCCTAAGTCATTCTTAGGTTCTGATTTTAAAATCATAAGCTCATTAAAGGCTTATCTCAATCTATTTTAATTTGCTTTTCAATTTTGAGCTTATTAGATAGCTTATTTCTAAGCTTGCTTTTTGCCCTTTAAAACTGTCAAATGTTGCCCAGGTGCAAAACAGCAAATTGACAACTTTTTTTCTTGGCTTATTTGTTTCTTAATTTCTATCCTGTTTGCATTTATAGGAAGCTAATAAGCTGATATTTAAGCCCCCAAGCTTTAAGCTTGGGTCCCCCTCTAGGTGGCTTAATATTAATCTCAAAGGCACCCCCTTTTCTGTTTTATAACTAGTTTTAAGCCATAGTGCTTATTTGCATTTGCAGTGTTTTTTGGTTTAAATTCTTGGCTTATTTTGATTCTTAAGTACCTATTAGGTCTATTTAGTGAACTTTCATAAGCCCACTTTCATTTTACTTAGCTTAATTAGTCTAAAAGGTTAGACAGTTTTAGTTAAACTTAAAAACAGAAAAAAATAGCTAACTGCCTTAACTTGTTTTTTCTAATAGCTTTTTCTTTGCTTATTTATCTTTCAAAATGTTTTCTGATTGTTGTTTTGTATAGAGTTTTGGCTAAGCTTTTTAGTTTTGTAAGTCATTAAGCCCAAAGTTTCTGTTTGGTGGCTTAAAAATAAACTCAAATAGGCCTAGTTGTCTGTTTTGTATAAAATTTTGTGTCAGTTAGCTTATTTCCCATTCCTAGCTTATTTTTCATTCAAGGGTGCTTATTTTTATCTGCATTTGCTTCCTAGGAATAGATAAGTCTAAGTTTAGCTTATTTTTTTATTTGTTTGCTTAATTAGTGCTAAAAAGCTCAATCAAATTAGCTTAAAGTTTTCTAGTATATAAAAAAGCTTATCTGCCTGTTTGTTTGTGCTTATTACGTGCTTATTAGTGAGTTATGTAAAAAGTCATAGTTATTAAAAGTGCTAAATTTCTTGTGCTTAATAATTTTGTTAAGAAAAATTTTCAAAAATAAATAAAAGGGGAAGCTTGGAAGTCAAGGGTGAGCTGGGGCTTGAACCCCCGACCTTAACAAGCCTCAACCCTTTATAAACCAACACCTCTATCGCTGTGCTACAATAGCTCATCCGGTAGAGGTTGGTTTGGTTTATTATTTAAGGGTTTTTTAGCCCGTTTGCTTATTAACCTATTTTAGCTTATTTTGCAGCTTAGTTGAAAAGCTGTGTAACTTTTCTTATTTTTCATAGGACCTTTATCCTTTAAGCTATTTTGTGTGAATTTTTCAGAATTTTTTATAAACATATAGTATTTTTTATAATTTATTTTGTTTAAAAACTTTAAAAAATCATAAAAAATAAAATAAAAGTCAGAAAAATATAAACTTTTTTTTTAAATTTTTGACAATTCATTTACTTTTTACTGCAGCAGACAAGACTACTCAACGACAGTGTTGTTTATCGCTTAAAATTTAACGCGATTTATGACATGATTTGACAATTCATTTACTTTTTACTGCAGCAGACAAGACTACTCAACGACAGTGTTGTTTATCGCTTAAAATTTAACGCGATTTATGACATGATTTGACAATTCATTTACTTTATACTGCACCAGACAAGACTACTCAATGACAAGGTTGTTTATCGCTTAAAATTTAACGCGATTTATGACATGATTTGACAATTCATTTACTGTTTCTGAAATGATAAATTAATAATGGATGCAAATCTTAGTTTCAAACATGCTATATATATACCTAACTTAAGGCCTCTCAGCCTCTCAGTTTAAACAAATATATCATTCAAACACATTGTTAATTGTATTTTCTTATTTTCTACAATGGCTACTAATCCAAATGATGTTAGATTAACTGTCCTTATGGCACTACAAGAAGCTCATGATGAAGAGGCTTGTCTGGAGGAACAAATTTTAAGCTTGATGCATCGCTTTGCTGATAGATTTACAAACCGTAGGGCTGAAATTAACAGGCTTGTTTCATTACCAAATCACCAACTAATCGAGTATGGTCGCTACGCTCTAGGGTGCATGACAGGGGCAGACATGAAAAAGGCTACATACTTGAAAAGCGTCAGAGATGAGTTGCTGAGGAGCATGGAAGAAAAGCGTCAATTGATCAAGAACTACAAAGAAATGTAAAAGCTTTATTGCTTAAAACCACCAGCCTAACCATGTTTGTCATTTTTTTTATAAAGTTTTAATGTTATCGTATCGTCGAAATAAGGTTGGTCATGTACTCTTGTACATGGGGTATTTCCTATGTAGTAGTCATTTTAATGGGTAATGTTAGTTTTATGTTTTGAATTACAAATTCATAAATTATATACATTTACCCAAAAAAAACTCTAAAAAATCAAAAATTACAAATACGAACGAATGACACACTTTGATACATAATATCTTATTCATATTAACTACATTACCAACAAATTTGTGTACATTGCGTAAAACTCATTAAAGAGAACATAAATCACATATAAAAAATAAATATATCAAACATATACAGATATTAAAACATCGACGAACATGCACGTAATCACATTTTTCTCTAAAACTCAACCCTAATCCTAAAATACCAAACCAAACCCTAACCATAACCCTAAAAAAATACATTACACTGAAACCTCAAATAAAAATAAAAGGATTTCGCTCCACCTATGGAGCGATATCTTCTCTCTCAAAAATAAATATTGCACGACTATCGATCCTACTAAAAAATATTTATATTACAAAATTAATATCGCTCCGCATATGGAGCGAAATCATTAATTGCTTTGACCCTATTTAAATTTCTTATATCGAGACTTGGTGTATGAATGACACGTGTATTTCGCTCCAACATGCTAATTTCGCTCCACCTATGGAGCGAAATCTATAATTAAATTGGAAAAGTGGCATTTTTTGGTCCTGCAAGAGAACCCCTTTCAAAAGAGTACTCTGCAGTAATTTTCTCTTGATTATAACTTACATTTGACTTCAAAACTATGTCTGAAAATTTGTCCACCCAACTGCCTCCTGAACACATTTATTGATTGCGAATACATCTATCAATTCCCAAAAGACCAGGCTTGCATATAATGTTATAAGTTTACTCATTTATTCAATCTTTCAAAGACATACACAATCACTAGAAACAACATATGGGTCAAAGTTGGACTTTAAATTAAGCATTATAGATATATAGTTATAAAAATATTGATCAAAACTATACGTAATTGATAAAGCTTAAGTGTGACACATTTGCACACATGGGCTACACCCTATTTTCGGTCACGAAGTGCAGTTTTGTTTCGAAAATCGTCGTTACTTGATATGCTCAACCCTCAAAAAAAATTTCACTACTTTCGCTCTTTATGGTGAAAAATTAGTTAATGCAATAATTTTTTATGGTACACCTTTTATCTAGCCCAAAATATAATTGTAAAGATATAAAAAGCTTAATAAACCCAAATTAATTATATCTAATCATCTAATAGTAATACTGCACAATAAAAAGTGAGTATGACCAACTTTGAACACAATTATCTATATGTATGTATATAAGTAATAGTTTGTAAGTTTGCGTTTTCCTTGTAGAGAGCTTTAATGAACTTTTATGTTTCCAAAATGAAGTTGATGTGAATGAGATATCGCGTCTTAAAATTAGGCATCCGGTACCATGATTAAAGAGGTATTTTACGTTTATTTTCTATCCCACATCGGTGAGATGGGTAAACTTGAAAGCACTCTATTGTGTATAAATAGAGGCCCTAATTTCATAGATTTAACACACATCAAATCAATAGTATTATTGATTTCCAATGGAGTACACATTTGAAAAGGTGATATTCTAAGTAGTTTGTTAAGTCCCGCAGTACAACTTACTATTTAAGCTGTTGTACCATCGGAAACAGACGGCGAATTTGTTTTAAGGGAAGCGTGTCAAACACGTGTCTCGGATCTTTAATGCTAAGCGTGTCAAACACGTGCTTTGACTCGTGAGTGTTTTTTTGCTGGCGATCTAGTAAGTATTTTGTTATTTTATTGTTTTATTTAATTATCGTTTATAAGAGTGTCTGTATTTATTTTTTTGTTTATTTATTTAGTGTTAATTATATTTATTATAATCTGGATTTTTTAATAAAATTGTGACCGTTTTCCTACATTAATTGTATGATTATTTGCTTATTTTTATTTAAAACATGTCTTATAGGAACTATGAAAAGATATAGAAAGGTTGTCATTTTTACTATGCATATAGTGTTTGGATAAAAATTTGGTACTTATGAAGAAAAAAAATTGTGCAAAACCCTCTTGAAAATCCTAGGTCCGCCCGTGTTTGCACATAAGATTAATTAGAGTTAACAAAACAAAATCAGTTTGCTAATAAGATTGTTGGGTTTATAAAGCATTCTTATTATGAATGTTTTCTTTTTTCTTTTGTTGTTACAACTAATATACTTTGTTATCTTGTTCAAAGTATATGTGCATGTAAACTCTATTCCACTCATTCACATTTAACATGTAACCCCGTCAACCGTTTATATTGTAGTCTAGTAACAAGAGCATGTGCATACTATTTGAACACTCAAGACGTCCGTTGCACCTTGTGTGACATGGTCAGAGTCATCAACTGAAACAACAAAACAAATATTATAGTCAGCAGAATCTTCAATCCTGAACACTCAAAGGTTAAACTAAAATGTTAATAGCTTTTATTTACATCTACAAAAAATGATGGAATTTAAAAAAAAAATGTGCAAGCAATAGCATAATAGGAAAGCATGTTGCACTTTGGTGCAACTATAGTCACTTTTAAATCAACTCTTTTGGCAAAAGCTTGATGGATTTTGGCTATTAGGTTGGCTTTGTAATACAAAATTAGGGTAAGTGTACACATGCCTATTTGCTTGTCCGTTAAATAAGCTTTTTGGAAAGCATGCACCTCAACATTTACTACTTAAAAAACAGCTTATAAGTCAAGCCATAAGTTGTATAGATACTCAAAACAACACCTTATCATGTTTTAAAAATGCAATAAGCTACTTCTGTAATCTTAGTAAGCACGCCATATGTCATACCATATATGAACAAAAAACAATAGAGCATGGGTGTCCTAATACTTCACGTGCAACACAAAATGCCCAAGGCGTGTTAAGGATTGCATGCGTATAAGAAAAAGGTGTTTGGAAAGCCGTTAGAAAAAAGGCGATTGTGCGCGTTCCTCTAATGAGAAAAAAATCAGTTTAGTTTAAACCGCATAATAATCCGTTTTGAAAATAACCCCCAAGTTACATATTTTGTTGACCACAACCGGATGCAAATAACCCCACTACAAAAATTGAGGCTTCTAGCCATGGACTACTTTTAGCCAAAACAAAAAGTCATAGCTAAAAGTCCATGACTTGTCTTGACCACAATGTGAAACTAGTTAAGACCATAGAGTAGGTCAAACCTATCAATGCAAACGTTCCTACAAAGGTGCTCACTTCAAACCATTTACTTTAACAAGACAAACTTATATTGCACAACTAGCACCTCTCCATATGTCTCAACTCTAAATCAAAAACTTCAATTACCTCGTTTCTTTTCTTAGAAGCTAAACCTCTTCTAGAAGTCTCCAAATCAAAATGTAGCTTAGACAACTAGCAAAATACCTTTTAATAGAGTTACAATGCAAATAGATGGACTAAACAAGGAATGCATATGTGTGAGTAAAATCTATCTATAATTGTATATTTGAGTACAACATGTTGATAGGAAAATAGCATTATTTACAATTGTACTCGTGCTATTAATCTTTATCACGACCGGATTTAAGCAAGTGTAAGGTGATCAACCGTACATGGCCATCATCTTTTAGGGGTATTCGATTTTTGAAACTTTCTTATAAGAGGATAACATATGAATTAGAAAGAAAAATGTAACTTCGATATTATAAAGGAAAAAGAACTTAAGTCTGTGATTTAATGGTGGAAATTGAGTACAACATTTCTGTTGGGAAGACAAACCCACATATATAAAAAAGTGTATAGGGAACATAAATTGTATTGTTTTCTCTAACTATAAAAGTTCAACTTTAATTGATTATTATACAAAGAAGTTACTAAAGTTTCCTCGAAAGTTCGTCTAAGTTACTTAAGTTTCAATTTGTTCATCGAGGTTACTCATGTTTGCATGACCGGTTATTTACGTTACTCCCTCTATGACCACTTAGAATAACACGTAAATATCTATTTGGAAATATCAAATTTTTTTTTAATAATTGACCAAAACTTAATTTATTTGGAGTAAAGTGCAAAATATATCCATGTGGATTGCCAAAGTTCGTTTTTGTCCGTTTGTATGTTCTCGAACATTTTCTTACGTTTTCATACGTTTTATCAGGTTTTATTCGTTTGTGTACTTTTTTTTATGTTTTTCGCCGTTTCATATGTTTTAAAACATTTTTATACATTTTAAAACATTTTTGTACGTTTTTTAGCGTTATCCTACGTTTTAATCCGTATTTCTATATTCTTATCTGTTTTTGTAGGTTTTTTTCGTTTTTGTCAATTTTCTTACGTTTTCTTACTTATTCTCACATTTTTATACGTTTTCATCAATTTTATCCGTTTTTGTACCTTTTTTCATTTTTTTTCGTTTTCATAAGTTTTATGCATTTTTTACGTTCCACGTTTTTTGAACGTTTTCGTACGTTTTTATACGTTCTGGTAAGTTTTTGTCCGTTTTCATCCGTTTTATCCGGTTTTGTATGCTTTATTTTTTCGTTTTTGGCGTTTCTTCTATGTTTTGTCCGTTTTTACGTTTTCATATGTTTTATGCATTTCTATCCGTTTTTTACTTTTTGGTACATTTTTATACGTTTTCATCAGTTTCATACGAAAACGTTTCAATCCTATGAAAATAAAAACAGAAATTAGATGTACAAATTTGAATAGTCAATGAAAATCAATAACTAAATTATAAACCATCGAGCATTTAAAGACTTACCACAATTCATTCAAGTTTAACAACATATTTTCCACCATTCATAACATATTTTCCACCGTCTCAATAAAAAAAATCCAACTATAACCAAATCAAAATCATAACATATTTTCCACCAATTCAATCAAGTGTCTAGAGTCAAATATCTTGTTACAAAATCTTACCAAACAAATAGCTTCAAGTCGCTAGTGGTCATGGCCACGACCACCACGAGCACGAGCAGAACGGCCTGGAGGGGGGCCACGAGGTGCACTGCCAAGGGCGGCACCGCCAGGGCAGCATGGCCATGACCAGATGGCTTCGCATCGTGTCTAAGACCACCACCTCCAAGACCACAAAAGCCAACACCAAAATCAGGAAGAACACCACCAGGACCACCACCTTTAAGACCGTCAAGGCCAACACCAAAATCAGGAAAAACACCACCAGGACTGCCAAGGCCAGGACCGCCAAGGCCAGGACCGCCAAACCGCCATGGGGAAAAGTGGAAAACCACGACCCATCATAAACCTCGTCATAAACCCAGGAAATGCAATGACGGACACCGTCATAGTGAAACGGCCTCGCTGAAGTGTTAGTTGCATCTGGTGAAAGTACGAACAGGCGAGGTGCCAATCACGGCTAGTTCGTATAAAATTTTGATTATGACTGTCGGGACACTTATAGGAAATAAGAAACGTCCCAACCGGGTAGCCTACATCAAGATACGTTTGTGGGCATGTCTGCGTCATCATAAGTGTGGTTCACATCAGGAAGCAATGGAGGCATGTTAACATGAAAGTTCAGCTCAACCCCTTTCATGCCATGAGCACGTCTTCCATTAAATTCGAAATAGTTGATTCTCGCCATTGCCGCAAAAAGGGCCGGCACAGTAGCTGTCGAAAAAAGTCCAAAAACGTCAAATAAAACAATTACACCTCTCATGTTTAGAGACAGTATACTGATTAAAAGCAACATTTTGGTATTGGGGATTACTCTTGGTTTTGACAAAAAAAGGAAGAGATCCAAAAGATATACTGGTAGATTTTTTTATGGAACTATTGACACGTGTCAAAAAACCCTAAAGACCATAGAAAGATGCCTAACTATTTGACATTTGTATAAAAAGAAAAACCTAAAGATATAAAAAGGAATAGATCTAAAAGATATACATTTTTTTTATCGAACTATTACACGTGTCAAATAGTTACACGTGTCAATAGTTTCATAAAAAAATCTACTAGTATATCTTTTGGATCTTTTCCTTTTTTGTCAAAAACAAGAGTAATCCCCAATACCAATTTGTCCAAAAACACGAGTAATCCCCCCAATATCCAAAATGTTGTTTTTAATCAGTATAAATAGTCTCCACGAGATGAGCTGTGAGGTATAGTTGTTTTATTTGAGTTTTAGGAGCTTTTTTTGTGTTAAAAACTTAGGTGTCGGCGCCCTTCTTGCGGCGAAATGTGCGAGAATCATATATTTCAAATTTAATGGAAGACAGTGCTCCATCGCTTGGAAAGGGGTTGATGCTGAACTTTCATGTTTAACATGCCTCCATTGTTCTTGATGTGGAACCGCCACTCTATGATGACGCAGGCCTTCTTGCACCAGATTATTGCAACAGACGTCTCTTGATGTATGGTGTACCCTTGGTGGGTAGTTTCTTATTTCCTACAACCTGTTCCTCGGCGATCGTATCTGAAAATTTCATTTCATACGAAAAACAGTCGTGTTTATGGACACCTGATTACTTCGTACTTATTCACCAGATGCCAAAACTTGACTTCAGTGGGTCCGTCTGCTTATCACCATAGCGGTGTCCCTCATTGCATTTCCTGGGTTTATGATGGGTCGTGATTTTCTAGTTTTCCACATGGCGGTCCTGGCCTTGGCAGTCTTGGTGGGATTTTTCATGATTTTGGTGTTGGCCTTGGCGGTCTTGGAGGCGATGGTCCTGTGGGTGTCATTTCCTGATTTTCTTTATGGTGTTGGCTGTTTTTGGCGGGTCTTGGGACTGTTGCGGTGCCACCTGGTTATCTGTTGTGCTTTGCCCATGGCGGTGGCCGTTTATGTGCTTGTGCTTGTGCTCGTGGTGGTTCGTGGCTGTATGACCACTGCAGACTTGAAGCTATTTGTTTGGTAGATTTTGTGTAACAAGGGATTTGACTTAGGCACTTGAATGTCATGGTGGAAACTATGTTATGATTTTGATTTGTTGGTCATTATAGAAGTGTTCTATTTTTATTTATTTTTTTGTTTATTACGACGTTGAAATATGTTATGAAAATGATGGGAATAATATGTTAGTTATAACTTGAGAAGAATTGTGGTAAAGTTTTAAATGCTCAGATTGAATTCCGTCCCTGGCCCATAGATACAGATAGAAAAAAACAAGGCTCACATAGGCCTCTACCATCAAACACAGAAATTAAGCCTCTAGCAGTAGTGGTGATTGGGATTTCTCACTAAATTCTCACTTTTAAAAAAATATACACAGGCCTTTCTTTTAATAAACTAATTTTAATATATTATGTATCATGCTAGCTTAACGTTCAAACTATACATTAAAAAAAAAACTATTACATCTATAATATCTTAGAATTAGAGGCAGCGCACATTACTTAAAAAATAATTGTGAATATGTGATTAATGCATGCTCGACAACACTTTCTCAACCTATTACACTACTGGATTCTAATTTGTGCATTGTTTGTAAAACAAAGTCGCCTAACAAACTTATGAAACAAATTATAAAACCTCACGTGTAAATCCAAACATCCTTAAATACGTAGTAACATTTTCATTGCAAGATATGTTAATAGATAAACTCTAACGAAACTAGCTTAGTGCTTAGTATAATTTTTTGAACAGATAAGTAAAATAAATAAAATGGAACATTAATTTGTTTCAAGTAAGTAAGTAAAAAAAATACAAAAAAGTCTCTCAACTTTTAATCTCATTACGATTTGTTCTTACACAAAAGAAAATCCTGTACAAAAAATTAACAAAAAAAAACACGTCAGTTTTATTGTTCACAACTTTTTTACATTCATCGGCCCAAAAACAAAGATATCGAACCGTCCCAAAAAAAGAATATATTCGGGAAAAAATTAACTCGTCCCAACGCAAAAAAAATATTTTCGAATCGTACAAAAAAAGGAAATATCTGGGGAAAAAAATAGCCAAAAAAACCCAAAAAATAGCCTAAAATCTGGCCCAAAGTAAAAAAAAATTCAAAACGGAACTTTCAACCTTTTTCAAACCTATTTCACGATTTTCTTTACACAAAAATGTTCCTTCGTAAACAAAATTTTCAAACCCGTCCCCAAAAAAATAAATAGTATACGGGTAAAAAATTAGTCGTCCAACGCGCAAATTTTTTTTCCACTGAATCATACAAAAACGAAGTATATATAAAAATTTGCCGCTCGCATAACGCATTCGCCCACAAAAAAAACCCCCCGATAGCGTAAAAAAAAATTTATTCGTTGAAAAAATGCCCTCGCGCATACGCTTGCAGCTAGGGTTCTTTTGCATTGTTACTTCTACATATAATCCAACAATTTATGCATTTCCAATATGAGTGTAAATGATTTACAAGCTATGCAAGTTTGGTTCGTTAATATATTTGTTACGAGTTTAGTCTCTATGTTAGTCCTATGATGAGATCTAGGGGATCTTTAGTTGTTAAGTTTGAGTTATGACTTAAGTCGTAAGTAGGATTAAATATGGGTTATTGTTTGTTAGGCTCGGTTGGGATGCTGTTTGTGTACCTAAGACCCAAACCCGTTACTTTTTATTTCCTTATGTATTTTGTACGCTCACGTAGATGTTCTTGTTTGTTCAACAGACGTTGAAACAAAACCTGAGGACTATATTCGACTACAAACGCTAAACAAGCACTGGGTTAAAAAACACTAACAACTAAACATATGAAATACTTATGAATTTTCCATGGAACTTTGATAGAAAATTTGATAGATACAAAAAATCAAAGGTTTGACTCAGGGGGCGAGCCATGGATGTTTTCTGGGTGGTGGGGGGGGGGGGGCGGGGGGGGGGGGATTATGTGCTTAATGCAGAAGTATAATTGGTAAAGGTGCGTACTCAATGTAAATAAAAAACTAGTAGAAAAATACGAGCTTGTTAATATAGATAATGAGATGAATAATTTGGCTCATTAGGGGTGCTCTCTCTGCACCCATAATAATTACATTTACTCTCTTCAAATTCCAACCCTCATATAGTCCGCTTCTAGCTCCGTGACACCCTGCGCGCCTGCTAGAAGTGTTTCAACGATTCCTGCGGTTAGAGTCTTCACTCGGTGATTCACATTAGCTACAATAGATTTTTTAGCTGCTATCGTATAAAAACCAGTTCTTTTATACAAGTCATCAGAACAAGAAAACAAGCAATATGATTGTTTTCAGCCGCGCGTTGCTGCGGGGCATTAATTTTATTTTTTTTTGTTTATTTTTTCGGTCTATGTTTAATAGTTTGTTTTTTTTAATTGTACTTATATGTTGGGCCTCATGTTTAAAGGTTTTTTTTTTTGCTATTTAGTTTTTTTTTTAAATATAATTTTATGAGGATTTTGGTAAAGATGTGTTAAGCTTTGATTCTAGGACCTCGGTTGTTGTTGGCGCGTTAATGTTTTTTTTTATTTTTTTTTTATTTTGTGTGGGTTTATTTTTCCGGTCTCATGTTTAATAGTTTGTTTTTTTATATGGGCTTATGTGTTGGGTGTCGTGTCATGTCATGGGTATTTTTTGATCTGAATAAATCAATACTTTTGTAAAAAAAATTCCTATTTTGTGTCGAGCAATTTTTTCTTTATTATTTTGTCGAGGTTATTTTTTTCGGTCTCATTGTTTAATAGTTTTTTTTATCTCGAGGCTTATGCGTTTTGGCCTCCATGTTGCGGTTATTTTTTGTATATCTGAAAAAATCATTACTGTTTGTAAAAAAAAATTCTATTTGGTGGCGAGCAATTTATTTATAAAGTTATGCTCTAATTAAAAAAAAAACAATTTGCTCTACTAGGTGGTTACGAGCCCAAAGCTTGGGAGGCCGCTAATAGGGCCGGGTTCTGTAAGGTAGCGGAGCTGCCAAAACGGCAGCATTTTAACCTCATCATAGTAAATCGATATACTGTAATGAGTACATTATATAGAAAACAAGATAACACAGGTTCAATCTTTCTTTTAACAGGAATACATGCTACATACTACTAAATATGGGCCCATGGGCTTTTAACAAGAAATACATGCTACATACAAGATATGGGCCGATGGTCTTTTAACAGTAAATACATGCTACATACTAAATATGGACCCATGGGCTTTTAACAGTAAATACATGCTACATACTAAATATGGGCCCATGGGCTTTTAACAGTAAATATATGCTACATACTAAATATAGGCCCATGGGCTTTTAACAGTAAATACATGCTAAGTATGGGCCCATGGGTTTGGTTTCAGTTATTAAGACAGAGCAATTTAGGGGTGAGCAGAAAAACCGAAATAACCGAATACCGAAATCAAACCGAACCGAAAACAATCGAATCGGACTAATAATCGAACCGAATTTGTCAAAACCGAACCGAATCGAACTACAAATTCGGTTCGCGTGTTGGATATGGGTTTGGCAATCTGAACCCAAAACCGAATTTATATTAATATAAATTTTTTATATATTTATATATATAAAAAACTATTACAATTTTATCATAATATAAAAAAAACACTTTTTATGCTTGAATTTTTTTTCTTCTAAATATCTATGTAATTATTTTTTTTTAAATAAATTGTGTAATTCGGGTAATTCGGGTCAACCAGAAAACTGAACCGAATTCAAATTCGGTTTTCGGTTCGGTTTTCGATTGACAAAAAAAATTTTAACCAAACAACCAATAACAACCGGACAACACCACAAACGGAGCTTAAGGCTTATAGTGTTTTGAAAAACTCATATAAACGCAATAGTGTAACTGTGATTGGATAGATTTACTATTTGGTTTAAGCTTATTAGCTTTTTTTAAGCGCAAATTCATAAGCCACACGACTTGGTTTTTCTAGCTTATGTGCATTAGTTGCAATTTTACTATACCCTCAATTCTCTTTTGTTGTAAATTTTGTTTGCTAAAATGTTATTCAAAACACTGTTTGAAAAAGTGTGTTTTGATAATACATAAGCTCATAAGCTCTTTTTGTAAAAAAAAAAAAAAAAACTAAACTCTTAACATAAGCCATTGTAATATTATATAAATCTCATGAAAGGTTCCACAAAAAAAGTTATTTTATGACTCGTAATTAAATTAAAATTGTGTAGACTACAATCGTCTTTTTTTCAATAGGCATGTTCTATAAATTAATGATGTTTAGTAGAAAGTTACATTTGAATGTAGCATGCTAATTAAGTCATCAAATGGTACAAAAAATAAACTCCTTTTACATTGTTAGACTTGTTAAAGTCATGAGCTGCATTATTGTAGCATGCTAATTAAGTTGGAGGTAAATAACCATAAATTATATCAAGCAATTGTCAATCGAAATTTCACCCTTTTTTAACAAAATACACAGTAGTAGTCTACTAGACATTATTTGATTATTGTCTAAATTGATTTGACAAAAGAAAGAAAAAAAACATAAGAAACAATCTTTTCACACGAATACCGATAATCACTCAAAACCTTCCAAAATTAGACTTTTCATATATTTGATAACTGAATAGTCAGGATTACAATACCATTATTAAATGGGTAATGATTTGCACACTCAACAAATTGATTGGCACACTCAAATTATATATATCTTGACATTTATGCCCCTACATCACTTAATAAAGCGTGCAAAAAAATACGCCTAAATTATCTATTTGGTTCGGTTTTCATCGGTTCGGTTTGATTTCGGTTTTTCTCGGTAAACTTCGGTTCGGTTTCGGTTCATGTTTTTCCTCAAACTTGGTTTTCGGTTTTTGTCGGTTCGGTTCGGTTTTGAACCGATGCTCACCCAAGTATGGTAGGAAACATTTATTATAACTGTTACAATTGTTTAAATTAAGATAAACTCGCATTCACAATTACTTAAATAATGGTAAACAATATATTCAATGTGAAGATACGAAAAAATAACAACACTTGCAATATTAACATTTAATTAAAATTTAATCTGTGAACCCGTACGTGCATAGGTATTAAAACTAATTATAACTATATGTGAACAATAAAAAAATATTAAAAAAGAAAATCTCACGACCCACGATGAAAAATAAATAACTAAAAGTTACAAAACCGACTTTTAATTTTTACCTATTTACGACTATTTTATATAACAAACTTTTTTTATCAAATATGGAGCGCATATGTATCGATTCATTCAGAAGAAAATGTCACTGAAAAGATCGTCGAATTGCGAACAAAACGAGCCTAATATTGCAATGCTTCTAACATGCGCACGATTTTATAAAAAATGTTAGAAGTTTAATATGTATTTTTAAAATATATACGAAAATAGTCTTTGAAGTTATCAGTTCATTGCAAAGTGAGTCTCAACAAGTGACAAAGTAATATTTTACATTATCCATCCGCTGCAAAAATAGTACGGTAAGTTAAAAAAGGGAATAAAACATAGAAAAACAATCAAGTAATGAGGGGTTGCAACAAACAACAACGTGGGACGAAAGTGGGTAGTTTTTAATCTCACCTCGTCTTCTTGTTGTTCTGTTCATACTAAATCTTGTTGGGTACATTTAAATTCACGCTGGATCTTAATAACTTATTATTATTATTATTTTAAAAAAAAAAAAAGATGATTAATTAGAGCGATTGTTGCTTAATTCCCAAATTTTAGAAAAAGATCAGATGTCATTTCACTTTCAATTTCAGGTATTATTCATCTCAAAACTTTTAAATAATAAATACATCTTATTCATTACTTACTTACAATGTATGTTGTGTATTTAGATCCCATTTTATAAAATGGTTGTGGGTTCAAGTCGCGCTTATCAATATATAAATACTAGTTAGTATGGGTGGGGGGTGTTTGTTTCGGCTTATATGTGGGCTTATGAGCTTATTTGATTTCGGCTAATATTTCATAAGCCCCAAATTTTCGGCTTATTATAATACTTACGGGTTTATATAAGTTTATTATGGGGGTGTTTGTTTTGGCTTATATGTGGGCTTATGAGTCTATTTCATTTCGGCTTATATTTCATAAGCCTCAATTTTCCGGCTTATTTT